>JAIMZG010001309.1:0-10898 GCA_020466075.1 Colletotrichum coccodes
TTTTTTTGCGCGGAATCCTGGCTTCCAGCGAGCTTCGCAGGTGGCGCTTTCCTGGCACGCGGGGAAATTAGCAGCTCATGAGAGCCGTCTTTGGCAGACTCTGCTCCGATCGCGATGTCGACCTCGGCTCAGACAGGGTTGACGGGTTGTGCTGCGATTGACAGGTACCGCCGCGACAAGCGACAGCGTTCGGATGCTGCATCACGCAACTAAGGGATGCATGATTAAGAATTTTGTTCTCTCGGTGGCCGTTGTTGAACGCCACTTTTGTATGTATATGCTCAGGGGTGTATGGCTGACATACACCTGGAGAGATTGTGTAGCCGGGGAAGATGGCGATGCCCATGATGAATGAAGTCCCGACCTTCCCAATAACGCCAACCATGCCATCTAAACCCTCTACTTCCGTTCTTTCCAACTTTGCCATTATCCCATTCCTCGGATCTTACACAAGCTCGACGCTCCCACGGACGTGGCCCCGACGAAGACTCGTCTACAGGGTCTTGAACCCCTCCTCCAACGCAACGGTCTGACCCAGCTGCTTGCTCCCAGTCATGGCGGCCTTTTCGCCCGCCCTCTTGCGGAGGACGTTCTCGATAAAGGCCTCGCCGGCTTTGTAACTGCTCCGCACGAGAGGCCCGCTGGCGCAGTACAAGAACCCCATGTCCAGCGCGCGCTGCTTCCACATTTCGAACTCGTCGGGCGTGACGTACTTTTCGACCTTGAGGTGGCGCTTCGTCGGGCGCATGTACTGTCCGAATGTGACGACGTCGACGTTGGCCTCACGCAGTTCTGTAGGAAAAGAATCGTCAGCATTTTCGTTCCGGTTGCGATGCTCCGTCGCGAGGGAAGAAGACTCACGCCTCAGCGCATCCATAATCTCCTCCTCCTGCTCTCCCAGCCCCAGCATCAGACTCGTCTTGGTGATCATCTCGGGCTTCACCTTCTTGACATGCGCCAGAACCTTGGTGCTCTGCCTGAACGTCGCCCGTCTGTCCCTCACATACGGCGTCAGGGCCTCCACCGTCTCGACGTTGTGCGCATACACGTCCAACCCGCTCTCCGCCACAATCTTCACCATGTCCAGGTCTCCCATGAAATCTCCCGTCAGCGCCTCGACTAGCAGACTCGGCTTCTTCGCTTTGATCTTGCTAATCGTCTCTGCAAAATGCCTCGCGCCGCCGTCTGCCAGATCATCGCGGTCAACCGACGTCAACACGACGTACCCGAGTCCCCACCGCGCCAGCGCCTCGGCCGTGTGCTCCGGCTCATGCGGATCCAGCGGCGCCGGCGCGCGGTTCGTCTTGACGCTGCAGAACCGGCAGCCTCGCGTGCAGGTGTCGCCCATGAGCATGATGGTCGCCGTCGCCGCGCTCTTGGACGAGCCGCCCCAGCACTCGGAAATGTTGGGACACTTGGCCTCCTCGCACACCGTGTGCAGCCCCAAGCCGCGCAGGTCCTTCTTGATGGCCTTGTAGTTCGCGTTGCCGGCGGGGATGGGTGTCTTGAGCCATTCGGGAAGGCGGGTGATGGTCTTCTTCTTGCCAGTCGGGCCCGTGACCTCGACGGTACGGATCTCGTAGGCCTCGCTGTCGGTGAGGGCGTCCTTGGCACCGGGACCGCTGTTGATGAAGTCGTCCAGCGACGCAACGGTCTTGTCTTTGAAGTACGTCGGGCGGCGCGCGACTGATTTCGGGGGCTGTGATGATGCCTCGGATGTTGTGCCGAGCGTGGGAGGGACGGTGGCGAAGGCTCGGGAGCGAGCCGACAAGACAAGAACCCTTCGAAGAGGTGCGCGGACGCGCGCGAGAGGCGCCATGGGTGATGCCATCATAAACAGTTGTGGTGTGTGAGAATCGTCCTCGAGATCCCTTGGGTGCAGCAACCGGCGATGCTGGTGAGGCTTGTCGAGCACTTTGATTCAGGAAGCTATGATGGGGCAGAGAGGTCCAAGAAAATATGACCATTGGAAATCAGGCCCTGCAGCTACTGGTTCCAGTCCCCGGATTGGATCGGCATATCGGAGGGGCTGTGCGTCGTATCTGGCCAATCAGTGTCGAGGTGTCATCTGACAGCGGCAATGCTGATTAAGGAAGCCTATTGAATCTCGCCCAACGGCGTGCCGGGGCTTTCCGCCCCAACGGATTCGGAGGACCATTGTCTCGTCCATGTCCCGGTTCTTTCCAATCAAGAGTCGGGGATTGGCAATGCGGCATGGGCCTCTGAGCAGTTTTCCTTTCCAGGTTGTTGTCACTTGCGGGTGATTATGGAGACAGGATCATGTAGGATAGAGCGATAAGCTCGCATCAACAACTTCATTCAACTTTCAACTAAGCTAGTGAACTCCCCGTCTCATGTCCTTAAAACTCCTTCCAATGTCCTCCAAGCCCTCCTCACAAGGCGAAGTCTTCGTGAACCAAGCCGTCATTCAAGTCAAAAAGATCGTCAGTCCGAATATCAAAGCAAATTCCATCGTGTCCTCCTATCAGGCTAGTCGAGTCGGACGCCGTAAACAGGCTGAAACTGAGGCTGCCACTCCGGAAAGGGCAAACTCAGCTTCAGTGTTTGTGCTGTCCGTCTCCTTTACCGACAAACAAACAACAATAGGGGTATCAACAACTCGAAGAGAATGTGAAACTTTTGTTCCAACACGGAAACTCCGGTAAATCCCTAAAACATCCGTCCTGATCATTTCCGTCCGACATCTTCCCATGAGAAAGACGTGACGAAAGATCTCATAAAATCATTTCCAGCCAGCAGACACACTTGCAGTTACGTCATTGCCGAACCTCGGGGTTCGAGCCGCCGGCAAGCCTGATAGCTTCCATTCGTGAAACGGACTCATCCCAGCTCCAATCCCACTTTGCATCCTACAACACCGAATGCCAGATGGACTTGCGGATGAGCCTCGAAGATAGGCGACGGCAATGACGTATGTAGGGTAGATCGACTTCGCATTCCATGCGACTCTTGTGCTGCTGGGGATGAATCGAAACATTAAAAGTCGAGTTGACAACCATCTGCCGTCCTCAAAGTAAGAACCGAGTGGTGTCAGGTTGAAGTATCAAGTGAAAAAGAAGGAAAAAAGAAGTGGCCGCTGTCAAGTGTCCCCAGTGACAGCGGTTTGGGTTCCTTTCCTGCAGGCAGGCGATGCAAGCGTCGCGCATGATGTTGTCGAAGAGGAATGGGATATTGGTGGTGCCGTCAAAGCAGTATCCAACGTTTACGCTCGTTCAGATCGTAAAAATGGATATCGCTTGCAACAGCAGCGATGTGGCGTCATCAGACCACTGTCGGAACCAGAGATAAAAGTAAAGGTTGAAATAAGCCCCCTGTCCTCTTTCTCTCGCCCCAAGTGCATCAAGTAATGCGACTCTAGAATAGGGCAGCGGCCATCATGCCAGCAACACCGGCAAAAGCAAGGCTGCCCGCGTTCAAAGCGGCACCGGCGTTGGATTTCGTTGTGGTCGCAGGAGTAGCGGGGGCAGTCGCAGAGGCGACGACAGAGCCAGTGGGTTTGAACGTCGCTGTGCCGTTGCCGCTGCCGTAGGTCATAGTGGTGGTGTGGACGCGGTCCAGGGTGATAGTCTTGGTCTGGGTGGCAGTAGAAGTAATAGTTGTTGTGCTGCTGTCAGTCGAGCTCTGGGCCAGCGCCAGAACAGGCAGGAAAGCGGCGAGAATCGTAGTAAACTTCATGTTTTCTGTGAATACTGTCGACAAGATTGGTCTAGTAGAAGTGCGTGCTGTCGATGTCTGTCGAGGTATTGACTAATCAACTGATCCAACAGGCGAACGTGCGCGGGGATATGTATGAAATCGGCTTTCTTTCAACTGATTTGCGAAGTATATGCTTGGTGATCGAGTCTTTCAAAGACCCTAAGTTCCAAATCCGGCTCGACCTGATGATATATATGCGTCGGCGTAAAGACTGCGATTGTTTGCTGAAAGTGTCTGAGCGAGGTGGCTCGTGGGTGGATGCGGTTACAGTTTGTACGTGGTTTGCGACGAGACGGTGTCTGTTCGCGGATAGAAATAGGAATGAGCGTCAGTCTGAATACCAGCTCGGCAAGTAATTCAGGTTTGGTGATGTTTGTTTCAACGACAGTGCGCGAAGGGGAAAGACTTTGCCAACGAAGTCTGTGGGTTTGGGGATTCGGGGGGGGGAGTGGTTGGAATAAGAGAGTTGCTGGGGAGGAGATCCGGACAGACGAGAAGTGGGAAAAGAGGCGAGTTTTGGATGTGGGGAGGTGGGGACAAGGCGTGCGAGGGTAACTGCCAACAAGCGTGTAAAATGAGCGACGATGAGGTGCCCGGGAGGACGACGACGATACAGCAGCCGACAGGGAAGGCGTACACCACCACCCAAAGCGAAAGCCAAGCCCGATCCAAAAAGACCAGGAGAGCGGAGCTAGACAGCGTTAGCTGTGGTCCGTGGACGGAACCTGGAAGGCAGAGCGAAAGGTGGAGGCGCTCGGCCCTACCTTCCCTTTCCCTGGCTCGCATCCTCCCAAGATGGGCCCGGGGAAGGGGCGAGAGACGGGACAGTGACACAAGAGGGAAAAAGGTGACAGAGGCCTTCCATTTGCAAATCGCTGCTGGACGAGGGCCGCGGCTGGGACGACCAATGGAGGGGAATCGTCGTCGTTCGGCCGGTAAGGTACCGCGACAAAGCTGCAGGGCACCCATGTCCTAGTCCCCTCCCATTACCCTTGCCGGCCATGCAGACGTTGCGCTTGTCAGCCCGAGTCGAACGTCGAAGCTCGGTCATAAAGTAGAAGCTACCTCGGTTGGGGCGATAACTCGGAGGCTTATGAGGTATCGGAAACTTGCATGCGGGCTAGGGTCTGGATCTTCACGGGAAATTAAGGCGCAAAAGCACAGCGTTGGGTTCGCTGACCTTTCACCACGTTACCCTGTCTTACATTTATGAATGCCATTGTCACTTATGCAAAATAAGCCTCATCACGCCAGCAACGAGGAGGATCGGCAGGGCGCCACTCCATTGGAAGGCTGTTCGTTGTTTGCCTGAAGCAATGACAGCGCTTTTCTTAGAAATCCGAGCGATCTTGAAGCAGGCGAGCACGATCCTCGGTGTCCAGCAATAGAAGCAGAAGGCAGAAAAAGAAACCCAAGTTGCGCCACGTTAACAACCGGCGCCCATTTGTGAATAACGCCACTATCTTTTCTTCTCCTTGTTCTTGTTTGAGTATGCCCGAAATGGCGAGGGAGATGGCTCGGCCGAGCTAAGACGGAAACACCACTTTGTGCCGGGACGACTCGCAAGGCAACACCTTGGGGCAAATTTCCTCTCATTGTCTGGCACTGGGCGAAAAGAAAGCCATTGTCGCTCGACTGTCGGCTTGGCAGGCGAAGTAATTCCGGTGACTGTGAGGTGGTGGCGACATTATCGATGAGCGAAATGGCATAATTTGCACTTCGTCACCTGAACCACTGCGACGGCGACGAATTGCCGCGCATTCTGGGCTCCCAGTCAACAAGAGATTGTGCGAACGCAATCTGTGGCACGCGAGAAAAATCGCGAATGCCTCCATTCCCAAAGTAGAAGCAGTGTGAGTGGGCTTTCATAAAGGGTTGAATTGCACAATTTCCCCGAGGCGTCGGTGATTGGCTTAGATGACGGAGCTAGCAGGTGAAGCCCAAGGTTTTTGCCAGTTTGTGCCTGCATTAGCACTCATTGGTTCCTGACGCTAAGCCCTGGATGGTCAGCTCGCGTGCGCTCTGAGTGGCCGGGGGTGCCTGAGTGTCAGTTGGCTGGCGACCAATTACTACGTGGTAAGGACTTTGCCGTCGGTGCGGCATTTTGGTATTGGGGAGGAAGAGCCTGGGCAGTGAGGTAGCTCAGTCACGACTGACGACAACTCACCAGGAGATCCCAGACTCCCATCTTCCCCTTCCCCGAGTTCTTTCCCAGAAGTCGATGGTCAAATCTTAAGACTTCCTCCTTCCTTCCCAGAACGTTCGTCTGATGGTCTGTGCAATCGCAGTCGCAGCTGCTTCTCGTCCGGGAAATGTCATCATCTTCATCCATCCCTATTCCCCGTTCAGATCGCTTGCGGAGAAGCATCTTCTAGTGTCGATTTGATTTTCTGGGTTTTCCTCTCGTGTTAGTCGCCCGAGAGCCGAAAGCCAATTTTGGGTTTCACAGCGCATCTTACCCACGTCTTCCTCGCACACCATCGCAACGCGACGCGGCCATCGACGAACAAGCCCCGATGCTGCATGACCATGGCTTCGTCCCAGCAACATGACCTGGATGAGCACGGCATTGCTCGTCTCATGTGTCTCAACCCATCATCCGAACTCCCACTTTACTGACGCTCCAGCTTGGGGGCTACAACCGCAAATCCTCGGATGAAACCCGAAAACCACTCCACCTGCATCTCCACCAACCTGGAGGAACCTGAACCGAAGGAGATCAGGCCGGAGATCATTGAATCCAGCGGGCCAGTATTGCTGTGAAGCCCCTCTCGCGGCGGACATGGACTGGGACTCATGTTGCCCGATTTTGACGACTTTCCCGTCAGGGCGACTCCTGGTCCGAGCTCGCATTTCCCTCCCACTTCGCGCGCCTCTCGCACTGCTGCTCGTGAGTCGCATCCCTTCGTTGCCCCTATCCGTCGAAAGGCCCGGCGACAGGCCTCTGTCGCAGCAGGCCTATCGTGACTCCTCGTCTGTGCCACCAGTCCTCACCAGTGTCGGCAGAAACTGCTCAGTCAAGGCGATCAGCACCCATACAACGCCCCGTATAGGCTGCGCCCCGGTACTTCGCTGCCACGTCGTGAAACTTGACGTTGTGTACCACGGATGAGCCAGGCCCTTGCGCTTTGCTAGGGAGACTGTGAACAAACCATTGGGCCCAAGTCTGCCCCAGCTGAATCGTTTGGGCCGACTGCAAGGCCCGTTCTGACCCAGGGCCGCCAGCACATCGGCTAACACGACCAACGACCAAAGCCACTTCGCTCCTCTGTCCGCCACGTACCTTGCGCAATTCCTGACATACAAGTGTCGGTCTGAGACTCGCTCTCGGCACACCGCCTTCGTCATCCGGCTAGGATAAATTCGCCGAGGAGTTACCCGGTCCGCCCTGTCCCGGGTCCGGCGTCGACTTGCCTTGTGCCCCTTGGCGGAAAACTTTTCGCAAAGGGCCCTTCCCCGACTCCTCAGGCCCTCCTGTGTCTAAGGAATGGGATGAGGGGCAAAAGAAGAAAAATTGAGAGTCGTCGCACGCCACCGAGCACAAAAATGAGACGTTATAATAGACTTAGGTAACGGCTTCCAACGTTTTGTTTTTCCCCCAGCGGATCGTGTATCAACGGTGCGTCATCGCAGCGCCGGCGCTTTTCGGGCGCTACTTGAAACTTCGCTGGTCTCGCATAAACCTCGAGCTTCCCCGACTCGACCTCAATTCCTTGAAGCCAACAGACTGAGCGTTCGCCCGTCGCGGCGTCCAATTACGGATGTTCTGCGATGGCACTGGTCAAGATCGAAATGAATCCCCGGCGTGCTCCTCTGTATCTCGTAAAATGTCTCGGGCGCATCATCCCAACGGCCACATGCACCGAACCGCAGCCCGTAGGCACAACGCAAACTGCCGCTGCGTCTCCTCGGCCCTAGACTCCACTGCTACCATGGGCAACGGCAACGCACGCACTATGTCCTGCAGCACGGCAAAAGGCCCTCTGCTCAGGTTACAGTCACTCTGGAGCTGTGACAGCATCCTCGCACACTCGCCGATTCATGAGAAACCGTTCAATGTCGCCTCGGCGCCCCCCATGCTGGCGTATACTTACGTTGCTGTCTGAGGGGAACACAGCCATATGGATAAGTCTGAGCTATCTCATGGACGAGTCTGCTCCTGACGGGCTGGTTGAAGCCACTCCCTATTATTTACTTGATGCGAAGCGGTTTCCGGGACCCCGCCCTTGTCTTCCGACCCTTGGGCCGATTATCCAGGGGCCAGCGCCGACATTATGATTATCATCGTCATCGCCTTCCACGACATAGCTGACTAGACAACATGCTACGAGCGAGGGTAGTTTTCAGGAACGCTTCGTCCCAAAGCGCTAGCCGCCCCATCATCTCGAATGTCGGATTCAGGAGGTGCTGCGGTCTGTGAGTGCGGGCAAAGTGGACACCGGACGTTGATATTCGTCTAACGGCGTCGCTCTGTCGTGGCCGCTTGACGATGTCCGATCTTGACATCCGACGAAACAAAGGGTGGTTGTCCATGGGGTTCGCTTTGAAACAGAGGCCTATGGTTCATCCGAGCGCCGACTCGTTCCAAAACTCCGGAGGCAAGCGACGGACATGGGGGTTCGCACAAGACCCTGCATCGTGAGAGACCAGAGCAGGTGAAGGCGTCTGTGCCGTGCAAGCGCAGAAGACGCCATGCAAGCAGCACGAGATCGGGACCGAGAAGTTGTCTGTGTCGCCGCCGGTTATTTGTCTTGATCCAGGTTTCTTGCTTTGCGAAGTGCTGCGGCTTTGAACCGACCGTTAATCCTGAAATCTCTCCTCGCATCTCACAACACATACTTCGACCAATTTGATAAAGCTGTTAAGGCCGTCTTCTCGTTGTTGCCATCCTGTCGCCTTCATTGCCGCCGAACCAATCTTCCAATGTCAGCTCCTCTAATCGCTGACCCGACCGGAGAATGTTGTCCATTCGCGGCATCGGCGCGATTTCAGACCTGTCCTTTACTGTCGGTCTAGCCACCAATAGACTTGGCGAATTCGACACTACTTGTGAGCTGCACGAAATTATTACCGGCTATGCCTTCATCGTCAAAAAAGCGGTTTCTCAGCAGGCCAGCTATATTGACGCCGATGCCATGACCCGCGGGAGGACTCGGCTCATCTCACCACAGTCCACCTGCTCAGCCGACTGGGAAATGGTCCCGAGGCGATTGCTCAGAACGAGTGCTCAGGCCCACACAAGGTTTGTGAGTTTTTCCACACTGCCGTCTAACCAACCCACACGAGTAATATCGGGCAATCAACGGTCTATTAGTCTAGTTGGTTAGGACGTCGGATTCTGATCTTGGAACTTCCGTAGGCCCAGGTTCGAATCCTGGATGGACCTCTCCTTTTGCCAGTTCTCCCCTCAAATCACTCTGAAGAATCACTGGGCTTCTTGACTTTTTTTTGACCACGTCTTCTAGAACCAGCACTTTCTTTTAGACATCCGATGCGAGGACGCTTGTAGACGACCTCTAATGAAATATCAGCAAACGATACCCAACGCAGCAAGGCTTCCTGTCCTTTCAATTTACCGTGCCCTATTTGCAACGTCTCACTCTCTGCAGTTCGATTTGGGTGTGCGGCCTTCCCTCTATCGACTTGTCTCCAAAGGAACGTGCTCTCTAGAGCTCCCCATTGACTTTAAGAGTCAACACCAACAATGAACGTTGCCCGAGCAAGCCGCGCCCTCGATGCCTTCTTCTGTCTAATAGAGCAGACGAGAGCAGGATATGGTTGGAGAGAAAACCTACTCGCTGCTCAAAGTAGGTACGGACATGATCATACTTCTCATTGTCGCCAGGAAGTCAATGCCTTATTGACGTCCTTTTCTCGGACGCAAGACAATCTTCTCCCTATATCATTCTGTTGGTCGGAATACTAAAAGCTCTTTATTCAGCGGACACGCCGTCGTTTGTTCGGTGACCACGCCCGATTTCCAGACCAGCAGACACCGACATTGAGGAAACCCTCGTACGTCAACATCCACCAGGACCGGGCCAACATCGGAAACGTCCAGGCGGTCAGTGATTCATGGCCCAGTGACCCGAAACATTGTGGGGGTCAGAAACGAGAACAGACGACAAAAGGCACAACTAACTTCAATGCCTGCCGTAGGCCGTTCGACTTCACTTCCTCGTTGTTGATGACGCTTAAGGGAGCGAGTAGAATTCTGGTTTGGATTGATCTATGATCCAGAAGCCACCGGGCGCTTCGTCATAACACGAGCCCTCCTTCCGATGACCATGAACTGAGTCGCACGCACCACCAACTGGGGTCTTACCAGACGTCGCAGTTCTTTACCCCAGCTCATGACCCCCACGTAGTCCCGCACACGTATGCTTCCTCTAGGATTCCGAGTCCTAACCTGACACCCAGTCTAAGATCGGGGCCAAGTAGGTGGGGGGAACAAAAATGTTGTCATGGCGGAACAGAGGGGCTTCGGAAGTTGGGTCTACCCCATGGGGCTTTCCCCCGCGTTTGGATACTTCTCCACGTTGCTTCGACATGGGGCAGACGAACGGAGTTGGAATGGAACGTGAACATTCCCGGTAACACGGGAGGCTCGCTCCAGTCGAGCTGGTCCGGGGGAAAGGGTTAAGTTCAGAGCTCTTCGCTCGCATTCTCGCCGCATGATCGGCTATTCACAAATTTCTTTCCATCTCTCGATTCATCGTCCTCCTCTCTTCAAGCCCGCCCGAGGAGTTACGACTTCACTCGACCAGCGCCGACAGGACATTATGGACATGGAAAAGACTGACCGGTCTTCGGACCAGGTCGAGGATGTCAATGCTGAGAAGCTAAGCAACCATGGCGGCAATCTCGTCGTGCCCGCCAGCTTAGCAGCCCTGAGCCAGGAGGACTACGAGAGGGTCGGCAAGAAGGCAACCTTGAAGATGGATCTTGTGATCATGCCCATCATGGTCATCATGTACGTCCGTAAGTAGTCACCATACGGGCCCCAATGCTTGTGTTGGGGGATTAACGCTGAATCGGTGAAGTCAACTACCTCGACCGCCAGAATATTGCCAGCGCGAAGCTCGCCAGCATCACCACGGACCTGAATCTTAGCGAAGTGGAGTATCAGACCACCGTCAGCATTCTCTTTGTCGGTTACAGTAGGCTCTCTCTCTCTCTCT
>JAIMZG010001310.1:0-34579 GCA_020466075.1 Colletotrichum coccodes
GACGGGTTGATGGACGACAAGGCCATCTTTGATCGCTCAGAGGGTAAGGTGCAGTACTGGAAGTGGGTCGACGTCATCGGCATGGGCGAACCCAAGGAGGTGCCCAGCTCGGAGACGACGACGAACGGCGCCGGCGGCGAGGGCGTGAGTGCGCAGGTTGCCGGTGTCGAGAGGACGGACCAAGACATGGAGGACGAGCTTGAGCCGCTCCAGGCGGTCGCGAGCGCGGCGCAGGCCGAGCGGGCGCGGTCATGACGCCCCTGAGGCGTGGAGTGAGGAGGGCACGTGTACATATATCGAGGCGACTGACCAGCTTGACCACAGCATCACGAATTGGGCCGGAGTTTTATTAGAGGAAGCGATTGTAGCACCGCGTGCATCCCCGGAGCACGTAGCAGATTCCTCGGTCTGCAGTAATACATGAGCCATTTGCTTTGAGAGTCCTTGGAGGGGTTGCACATGTGAGTGTTCTGCGTTGATCTGGGGGGGGCTTGAACGGATCAAAATTCCGAACGAGCCTGGATCGACTTGTCTCATTGAGATCGACTTCACATGTCTCCAGATCCATTTCTCCGCATCAGCAGATCTCTTCCATGGCCTGCTTATGACGAGACCATCCCGCGTTGGTGGTTCGCGCTCCGGCCCTCGGCATGCAAGTCGTACACGTCATTGAGATGAAGGCGTCAAAGACGCGCAACCTACGCCATGGCATCGTTTTCTGCAACAAGCGCATTTGCGAGTCCTTGGGGAATCGGCTTATAACGGAGTTGTTTTTCTCTTTTTTATGGAAACCATTTCCATTGACGAGATACATCAACATTTGACGACACATGCACAATGGCTCCTGTAAGTCTATCCACCGTCCAACGGATGGTTGTCGCTGCTCCCCAACGCCGACTGCCACTAACACGCGACCCACCTCCAGCACAAACAACCCGAACGCCTCAAACACGTCGCCGAAAAGGCCAACTCCAACAACCCCTCTCAGCTCGGCGACCCAGTCTCCCTCAAAGCCGAAGTCTCGGATCTCTCCCCCACGGAGGGAGACTTGGGCGCAGGCTCCAGCTCGTCCAAGCAGCCGTCGCCCGGAAACAAATCTTCGAGGGGCGCCACCGCGGGGGCCAAGAACTCGGACGGCTCGTCCGTGCAGGGGCCGGAGAAGAAGCGGCTGAAGCAGGTCGCCGAGGAGAACGCGGAGGCCGGGAACCCGTCGCAGCTGGGGGACCCGATTAGTCTCAAGGCCGAGACGAGCCGTACGGAGCCCGGTGGCGAGGCGGATGGGCAGCGGAGGGAGCGGTCGAAGCTTTGAGGGGACGGATGCTTTGGGGTACAGTTGTGGTTTTTAATACGAATCCTTTCACTTGACAGACCGGCGCGTCGCATCGTGATGAGGCACCGGCGCATCTGGAGAGGTGACCGCAGAACCCGGCTCCGCGTCCTGCCTGATGCCCGATTTCCGGTTCCGCCACGACCAGGTGTGAAAAATATACGCCGGCTTGCGAGATCATCTTCGTGTGGGAGCTTGCTCTTTTCCGCCCTTGATCCGTTATGAGACCTGGCCTCTTGGCGACCGGGATGCGTCATGCAACGTCGGCATTGTGACGAGCGACGTGCAAGGTCGGAAGCGAAGCTCGAATGGCGCTTTGCGAACACGCGATACGACAAGATTAAGGTTGAATTGAGTTTGCACCCGATCACCAGCTCAACCCTGCCTGTCATCGGGAGCTGCATTTGGAACCCCGACGTCGCTGTCCTCAGCCTAAGTGACCAAATGCATCCGCACCCCGCGGCGATTAGTGTCTCGTCCAACCTTCAACCTACATAGAATGCCATTCCCACCCTGCCCGTCCATTTCCCCATCCCTCACCACCACATGAGTATCAATACGAGCAGAATCCCTCCTTCATGCACGCTGGACTCGGGAACGTTGCTCATTTCGGCAGTTCACTGGAGACCCCTGCTTCCTCGAGCCCCCCGACGTTGCCATGGCTGTGGGGTCTCTGCGTGGTCCAAGAAGTCCGCCAAGCTTCCAAGGCCTCGTGTTCACGATGGGTTCTAGGAACACTCCATAGTAGACATCTTACCTAGGCCCCGGTGCCGTCATTGCCATCTCTCGGTAGCTTTGTATCAACAGACAGGCGGGGATGATGAGCGTCATAAAAGGGAAACCCCGACAGAGTTTCACTCACTCACTTGTCCACCGAAACTCAAGTCTTTGAACCGGGACGCCTCGACGACACTAAGCAACTTGGGCACGATGCTGTCGCGTGCCGCCGCAGCATTGCTGCTCTCACTCGGGGCGTCGTCGGCGCTCGCGAAACTCCAATGCGTCAACGACGACCTGGTCGCGACCGAGGCGCCCGCCTTCGCCCTCCCCACGTACGTCAAGCGACAGGAGTCCAAGCCGGTCGACGTGTACTTCCACGTCGCCAGCACCGAGGCCAACAAGGACAGGATCACGGACGCCGTCGTCGACGCCCAGGTAGGCGATGCTCCGGGACCAACTCTTGACACGACGCAAAGGCTAACGCGACCGCCAGTTCGAGGTCCTGCACTCGACCTTCCTCCGCCACGGCTTTGAGCTCTCCCTCGTCAACGTCTCCCGCGTCGTCGACGACGTCCTCGGCAAGGGCTTCTACGAGGAGTCCGGCATCGGCATCCCCGACTTCGAGGGCTACCTCGCCTGGCGTGCCGCCACGCGCCGCGGCGGCTACGACGCGCTCAACGTCTACTTCTTCACGGACCTGGGCGAGAGCATCGGCGGCCACTGCAACCTCGCCGGCGTCGTCGACGAGGGCACGCAGCAGTTCTACACCGACGGGTGCTGGCTCAACGGCGACACCATGCCGGGCATGCTGCCCCGCGGCGGCGGCGGGAACGACACGGTCCCGAGGAAGGGGCATGTCGCCGTGCACGAGGTCGGCCATTGGTTCGGGCTGTACCACACGTTCCACGGGCGGTTCTGCGATGGCATCAACGACCAGGTGGCGGATACGCCTGCGCAGGCCGGCGCGAGCACGGGGTGTCCTGTCGGGCGGAACTCTTGCCCGGACTCGCCCGGGTTGGATCCCATCCACAATTTCATGGACTACTCCGATGATACCTGGTAAGCTGACTGGCGGGAGTGCCTGTTTCGGGGATTGTTTACTGACGGATGTCACAGCACGACCGAGTTCACTCCTGGACAAGAGGCGCGCATGCATCAGATATTTGATGTTTACAGAAGGTGGCAGGGCTAGGCTCGGGGAACATGATTCGAGATGACGGACTTCCTCCCAAGCCTCGTTGCTCAATTATAGTCTTAATTCCACAAACCATTGGCAGTACAAAAGATGCAACATTGCATACACCACTACCAGCAGTCACCCAGTAACCTTCATCCTCCTGATCGTAGATTCCACAGACCGTCAGTACCTCAGAAACCAAACACATTCTTGTCCTCCACGTAACCCCAATCTAGTCGCCATGGTCAGCATACGTCAGAACAACACAAGAGGTGAGGAGGGTAAAAACCTGTCAAAGCCGGCAAAACAGCCTTCTGGATCATCGTCGGCGGTCCGCAGAGGAAGACAGCACTATCACCCGAAGGCGGGAAAAGATTCCGCTTCAATATCTTCTCATCCACATGCCCCTTCAAGCCTCGCCAATCGTCATCCGGATGACTCAAGACGTGCGTGACCTTCAACCGCCCCTCACTCTTCTCCGCAAGCCCCTCAAGCTCGTCCCGGAGCAGGATATCCTTCTCCGCCTTGTTCGCATCCACGATCCGCACCTCGGTCTTGTCGTCCCCAGCCGACACGATCCTCGCAATGAGCGAGTACCCAGGCGTCACGCCGGAGCCGCCCAGGACCAGCGAGACGTGCTTGTACACGCGCTCCTCCCCGTCGATGACGAACTTGCCGTTGCCCTCGTACGTGATCTCGCCCGTCGGCCCGCGTATCTCGACCTCGCCGCCGATGGGCATGTTGTGCAGGATATTGGACATGGCGCCGCCTGGCTGCCTATCGTTGGGGAAGTACGTCTTGACGACGAGCTCAAAGGTGCCGTCGCCGTCAGCGGGGCCATGTTTCTCGTCCCCACCCCCCTCCCGCTCGGATACCTCGCTCGGTGCGTCTTTAGGCGCTGGGAGTATGGGACGTGTCGGCGTGTAAGAGCGTACGAGCATTTTGTCGTGTAGATGGAAACCGATGAAGACGTGTTGGCACGTACCGAGACCGAGGACGGCTTGGTGGTCTGGGAGCTGAAAGGTGTACGAGAACGTGTCCCCCGAGAGCGCTTTCCTGCCAACGAGCTTGGTCGGTATCCATTTGTGTTTCTGGAGCGCGCGCTTCTCCTTGCTGTTGTCCATGGCCTTTTCGGCGGCCTGCTTCTCGGCGTTCTTTTTGATGAAGTTTCTGGCCTTTTCGGTAACAACACCAAGAAGGCATTCTGTGAAAGCGTCAGTATCATAACACCGAAGCCACCTCCTCAATGGATTACCTTTCAGTTTTTCATAGGCGAACCCGTCGTGTATGCTGTCAAACTCCTCCGTCGTCTCCTGGTGGACGCGGCCGGCATGCGCCATGATGGGCGCCTTTCCACCAGGGTGCCACGCCATGACCGACGTCGCATCGTACACCTTCCCATCCACCACGATCCAACAGTCATCCTCCTTATCATGCTTCTCAACCTCCTCTCTCGTGAACTGCTTCTGCGGCGTACCGGCATCCCGTTTCGCCGCCTCAACCTGGTTCACCACGCTGGGCTTCATCCACCCGCCGTCGCCCGTGCCCGGCTCGACTGGGTGCCTGAATAGCACATAGGTGTCGTCCGTCTCGGCGTCGTCGACGATCTCCGTCTTGACAATATACCAACAGTTGTTCATCATCCCCATAAGGTTCCACGCCGGCTTCTCGGGCTGCGTGTTCTTGAACACGTTGAAGCAGCGTACCATGATGTCACGCGCCTGGATGAGATGCGAGAGGGGCACGTCGACGTGCCAGTGTAGCCAGGTCCAGAACTTCTTTCCGTGGCGGATGGGCGCCTCGGGAAACTCGCGGATGCAGTAGAGCCAGTTCTCGCCGTTGTCGAGGGAGACTTCGACTTTCTGGACCTCGTGGCCGCCGCCATCGTAGGCGTAGCCCTGGACGCGGTAGGTCTTGTGCTTGTGGGCGTCTGCGAGGCTGATCCTCTCACCCTGTTCCGGCCGTACAATGACCGAGTTGAGGTTTTGCTCGTTGCATGCCGTGCTAGGGTGTCGGAACATGGTTTCCGCGAACTCGCTCTCCATTTCTGTGATGAAGGACGGAAGCACCCTGTTGTCCCAGATGTGGTAGTGCGAGTCGTTCTCCTTCTCGCTGATCCAGACTCGCTTCAACCACTTGACGTTCCGCCCACCGACGTAGCCTGGGATTATGACGCGCACAGGATAGCCATGATCAGGAGGTAAGGGAACATCGTTCATCTCGTATGCCAGAATCACATCGTTCATAGGATCCATGGCGTAGTCGAATGGTATGCTCGTCGCGTACTTCCCCTCGCTCAGATCGTCCGCGCCTTCGAAGTTGACCCAGTATCGTTGATCTTCGTTCAGCTGCTCAGGAATGCCCGCCGCGAGGAGAATGTCGCGAAGAAGGGGCCCCTTCCAGTATGCACAACTTCCGGCGCCCGAGCCCCAGTTGAAGCCTTTAGACTTGCGGATGAGATTGAGCTCCTTGCGCCGCATGCCATCGCAAGCCAGGAAAACGGGGATATTTATGGCGTCGAAGTCGTTCTTGAGCTGATCCATCGAGAGGACTAGCGCGCCATTCTCCACGTCTACCTCATGGAACTCCCACAGAAGGCGAGGAACAGGCCCGTGGTTTCTGACGTAGTGTAGCTCGTTCGGCGTGACCAATCCGGCGTCAAACAGCTTCGTCAGGGCGGGCTCGGCGTTCAAGGGATGCTTGCCAGTCAAGCGGATGAGATCTCGGCTGCGGGGAAGCCAGTTGTCGGGCGTGAATTGATCAGCCTCGTCGATGGAGACTTGCTGTCTGTGGCTCTTCTGAGGTGACTCTCGCTTTCCGTTGTTCGTCTCAAGGTTCTTGATATAATCGCCCTCATGCTGAAGGGTGCGCAAGAGTGCAAGTTCCTGCGGGGTGTACTTGTCTTCGGGACTGTCCTTGTCACCTTTTCCTTGTTGGTGACAGTTCTCAACCGGTGTATCTGGAGGCGTCGCAGGTTGCGTGTTTGCTTTTCCCTCGTCTTCTGGACGATTCTTCTTGTTTTCCTCATCTCTCTGCTTCTTGGCCTCCTTCTCCCTCTTCTCTGCTTCCAGGTTCGCCGGCCAATTCTGTCCATATTTGACCCAGTCTTCTGTCACATCGAGAACGTATCGCCAGCCAATGGATTTGTTCTCCGGATGTCTCAAACTCAAGTTCTCCTGGGCCTTGATGATGTCCTCAAAGTTGACAAGATCGCCCTCGTCCACTCGAGCGTGAAAAGCACTCAGCCTTCCTTTCGCCTCTTCCACATAGCCGGGCACCCGGTTGTCCCTGTTTTTAAAGCCGATGCGGTGGTTGTGGCCTGATCCCCAATTCGGCTCGTTCTCAATTTCCCGCCGAGTCGACCCGGGGTGGTCCGTTCTCTTGACGACGAAATGGCTTGTTGCACCCATTGTCAGACGTGACTTTTCAAAGGTTCGATCATAAGTAGTCCGACGATCAGCAAACGGACATCGAACGGAAAGGAAAAATATCGAGGGGAGAAATGAGTCCGAGACGGGCTCAAAGCTGATTTTCACTGGTCACCGACTGTCTAGATACAATGGGGTTGTCAGTTTTCCATCTGCAAGAGGAGCATGTCGGATGACGTCGATCAGCCCTGCGTGGCATTCCCCAGAACCCGAATGGTGGTTGAATGGCGCCGTAAACAGTCAATCCATTTGTCATGAGGTGGGGGCTTGGCTAATTTAGTTGGAGCTAAATCAAGGTTTGTCTTTCGGAACCAAAGAACATCTCCGCGGGCAAACCTGTTCGTTGCCGCGAATGAGACTTTGCTGCTGGGGCGCCGCGTCGGTCACATCCGGCTTGGCGACGGTGCGGCCCCGAGCGGGTCGGTACCGGAAAGGGTAACGTGTACAACTATCTTACTACCTCGCACTTGGACTTGGGATCGATGATTCGTTCTAGGCATCTTTTGTACAGGCTCTCTAAGGAAGTGACTAGAATACCCTTATTGGGACTATTATGGCTTATGTGTGTGCGCATGTCACTGGGAACCCGACCACCCGGCCTGGTCTTTCTAGTTGGCCAACTTCGACAAACGAATAAGCTGGAAATTTATAATGGCCCTTACCACAAGAGATTATCACATCACATCCAATTATTACAGTCTTATTATCATATGCATGCCGTTATGTGGCACCAGGAGCTAGTCGAGTCTCATTGGCCCAGTTGCCAACTCCTGCATACAAGGCAACTATTTGCCTCATTACATTTCCATGCTTTGTGAGATAGGATTGGCTCCAGTAAGACCGTCCTCTTTTCTCCTGAATTTATTCGGATTCTTACAAGTGGTCCGTTTTTTCGATATATGCCTTGGCGTGAACCTACACTCGTCTCGGGCGTATGGGCGGCCTTCGTGCATATGTGGGTGTCATCTGGGCTAATTCGTATGACACGCTCGATCATAGGGACTTTCTGTAAGGATAGACTGATCTTCGCCGCGACAATTCATCGGAACCCACACGATCCTCTTTTCTGGTTACGTTGGCCAGTTCCGGAGAAGTAACCTAGTCCGCTACCAAGGACTCAATCATCCGATACTATTCCAAAGTCCCAAAGTAATGGATCCTTTTTCTATTACCGCCTCAGCGGTGACTTTAATTGAGGCTGCTGGCATTGTAAGCTTCCTACAGTCTGGGACCTGTCCAATTCCCGCTTTCTAACGCGGAATAGATCACAAAGTCGCTCTGGGAGTTCTATCATGCCTTACGGACGACAGATTCTCGCCTGGCCAGCCTTTGTGATGAGCTGAAGCACCTGACCGACTTCTTGGCGGCTGTGAGCGAGACTCTGAAAGGATGCCGGACATTTGATCTGGCGCTGATTGAGGAAGAACTATGGCGTCAGAGCGACGCAGCCCTGATCAATTGTCAGATGACATTGAACGATCTCGGTAATCTGATCAAAAAGATCAAAGACAACGCTGCTTCCAAGAGATTCGGATGGAAAGCGCGGGCGGTGATTGATCTGAGTATGCACGGTAATGATTTGATTGCGTTTCGTGACGAGATCCACAAGTCCAACTGGGCACTGCAAACAATACTGCACACCATTACCGTGTAAGCTATTCCTTAGCAATGTATCCCACGGACTGCTAACGAAGCTCTCTCGTATGTAGTTCCCTCTCACTTAGAAATCAAGCCTCGCAAGGGCTCATTCTCAAGGGGCTAGATAAGCTGAAGTCATCCATCGATGAGGCCCTGCGAGAATCACGCAGGCCAGCTGGTGGATTCGCGCATGCGCTTGGTCATCATTCCGACGCACGAGTTACTCGCAACCTGCAGGACCTTGCCAATGCAGCCAGGCACTTCTACTCCGCCGCGAGCTCTTCAGCTAGTACTTGTGGTGGACGCAGCGAAACGGCTTGGGAGGCGCCATCAGCCGCGGCGATGAGCATCTCAGGGGATTTCCCCCCGGTCAGGCGTGAGAGGGTTGAAATGTTTGTCCGAGGAAGCCTCGAACGATCCAATTCGATTGAGCAGAAAGAAGAGCCGAAACCCGAAATTTTACAGTCGAATAATACGGTGAACAACTCCTGGAACATGCAGTTGGATGGGAAGAGCGTGATCAAGGAAGATGAAGACTACGATGCGGATTTCGAAAGGGATTGTGTTATAGGCCTACAGCAACTGGCCATAGAGAGCATCAAAGCTTACGAATTTGTCAAAGCAGGCAACATTCTGGAGCAAGCGCTTGCAGGACGGATCGAATGGGACCCCGAGAAGCTGAAAGGTGACGACCGCCCTTCAAGACGAGATTTGAAGATCCAACTGGCAGTATGCTACTTCTTTCAAGGCAACTGGAAGCTAGCTGAACCTATCGTAACGGATCTGGCTGCTGTGAAGAAGAATAGAGATTTAATCGTTTGCAATTTGTTACACGCCCTGGCACTGGGTTACCTCTCCGAATATCTCTTCGACAAAGCATTGAACGCCTGCCAGCAGGCTCTACATGGAAAGAAGGAACTATGCAAATTCAACAAGACCGAGATGAGTCTGTTGGATTACAGTCAGACTCTTGGCCTTCTAGCTACGATATTCGACATGTCGGATGACTACGTCCATGCAGAGCTTTTCCGACGCCAACTTGGCCCAAATTTCATGTACCAGCATCCAGCTCATGGAATGTATTTTCTGTCAAACCTTCCAGATTTTCTTACAGTGGTGTTCCAAACAGACGCTTCCAACTTCCAAGAAGCCGACAGGTCCGGTTTTTTCACAGCAACATCTCCCATGGACAAGACCGATCCAGGCTCGCACCATCTATGTCGGTCCAGTCGAAAACGATCTCAGAAGAAGGCACCAACTAAGATTTCAAGCTTGTCAACCCTGCAGATCAAATCACTTCAACACCAACGTTTGGACGTCGACACCCGTAAGGAAGTAGTGGTTCAGCCATGTTGCGAGTACACCTCAGCCGATGAGAGAGAAGTTAGCCCCACGGGTTCTGCAGAGAAAGCCCTTGAGGCAGCCGAGACGCCCAGTCCGCTTCGTCGACGTTTCACTCAGATTTTCATTACTTTGCGAATGAGCAACCAAGATAAGAATGGAGAATCACAGACCAGCGACAGCTCGATTATGCCGTCAGAGCCAAGATCGAGAATCAGTCGATGGTCTCAACGGGTGGGCAATCAAGTTTTCGGTTCTGGCAAGCCCAGAAAACTATCGAAAAAGAGACCAGAGAAACAAAGGAACACTAACTGTCGCCTGTTGAAATGGATCCCACATAAAAAGCGAATCTTCTCTTACAAGACTCAACGAACTTCGTTGTCTCTCGAGAGAAACCTTGAACCTATAAGTCCTCTAGGAAACGATGATGATTTCACCGTGTCATGGGAACACCGCTCAACAAAAGCGACAACTGGCTGCGACGAACTTGAGAGAATGACAAACTTGGCCTCAACTGGGGGTTCATCTAATTTTTGCGGGCTTTATATTGCACATGAACTTCCCGACAACAGCATTTTGGAAATTCCAGATACAAGCCTGGTTCCGGAACTGCCGCAAGCGCATCGGCCTACAGTAGCCGCAACTGTGCGTCGAGTCCAGTTTGCCCTCCCGTCACTCACAGAAGAGCCAGGGACCGATCTACGAGCTTCATGCAACTTCAAAACATTCGGTATCCAGCCACACATGCAAATGCCACTTCCAGAGCTCGACTCAAGACCAAATGTCCAGGAGCTTTCCACATTACCGCATCACCAGAGCTACACGCGCCATTTTTTATGGAATGCAAACGCCAATATTCCGGCTGGGTTTCAGAGGAGCATCTTTTCTTGTGCCGATAGGCAACAGGAGAAGTTACCAGAGCCTTCAACGCCTGTCGAAGATCTGGACGTCTTCATAGGGCCAGTCTTCCACGAATCCAACAACAGCAATGCTCTATTTCCGGATGATACCCCCGAGATGATTCGTCAGGTTCCTTTCTATGGCCATCTAGGCACGAATCTTACGTTAGATGAAGGAATTCATAAAAAGATGGCAGCGTTCAAAAGCCGCATAGTGCACCTGGAACCCAACGACGAGAGAATGCATGAGGATCGACATCCTTGGGTGAATCATTCAGGTCGTTTCTTGAAAAGGAAACTGATTAACTCCTCCTCTACTCAACTCGGTACGGCCTCTGAAAGTACTGGACCACCATTGTCAAGGTCATTTTTCTGTACCCCAGATTCAGATATGGCTTTTACCCCATCACCGATGACCACCTAACAGCCCCAACAAAGGTGACTGCGTGATTCTCTGGAGCTGTCAGACAGGACTGAAACGAGTATATCAAGTCAATTCTCATATACAGGTCCTTTGAAAGGTTACGGCGTAATAGCACTGCCGAGGGCTCGCTGAGTGAGTAGACGTATTAATGTTTCAAGTCAATTGTCTCTTTGTGGTATCTGTTTTCTTCCTCTTACAATATGTCTTTTGTGCACAAAGGGGACAACAAGGAAAACTTACTGGTCCAGCGCTGTTTTGATGACCAGCAGCGTTTCGTGTTTGATGCGGCGGCACAGTAACACAGCTTTCCATTGTTTCACAGTTCTTGGGTTTAATATGACATTCCTGACTGGCTGTTTCTTAAGCTACCTTGGCATCATATCAATGGGTTTCTGTCGCAGAGTTTAGACTGCAAGCCGCAAGCAATGATGTAAGATCCTCGCCTTGCGCTAGATTCATGACGGAAATGTCTTTATATGTATGGAAGATTTCCTTTCAACTTACATTACTGAAATTTTATCTCTGGATCTCGGCTATATTTAATCGACCATATTCTCAACCTTTGGGATTTCGCTGTATTCTCTTCCGACAAATTTGGGTTAACGTCCTGTCGCAGAAAAACCAAACCCGAAGTTATTACCGGGGGTCAAAAAGGCCTCTGTGCTAAAAAGTTGCAAATTCTGGAGAGTGCGATAAAGTAGAAGACGAAAGGAAACACTTCGGCGCCCTTCACAGATAACATATCAAGTTTGTGGAAAACCAGACGTTGCAGATTCGTAATGAAAGACAAGGCTCTCCCTCGCTGAGTTGAGATAATATAATGTATATTCAATCAGGTAGTCACCATTTTTACCTCGGTAACTGAAAAGACCCCGAATTAAGACATGCCTCTTGCAACATAGTCCAGGCTGATAAACATGCGGGTTGTCTACGAACGAAGGAGGAGAAGATAGCCCATCAAAACTTTTAGGAGGCTTCGCACTTATTGAAAGTGCTGTGCAAAGCGAAGAAGGTTTCATGGTGATAAAGTTTACCTTGATAATATGGAACTTGAAGTCAATGCGAAATATACTAATCACAATAGCAATGGCTGTTACTATCACGTCCTCTTCACCAAGCAAAGTTCATGGGTTCATTATAGTTTGAAGCCTGCTCCTTCTGGGCTTAACAATCTTGGGTTCAACTCTCTAGGTATTGTGAAATTGCGTTGATGCAGAAACTCTGGGGACTTAAAACGCCTGGATTAGAGCAAATCGACAAGATTGCATGTATACGACTTTATACTGGTCAGATCCTTTCTCCACCCTAAACTGAGTAGAAGCGACTATAGGGATGACGTGAAAAGTTAAAAGGAGGGTTTCTTTCTTCTGTTTTTCTTCTAGGAAGCCACAGGCTTCCACTGTATGCAATAATTCTATCCTGGTAGTTGATTATCGTTGGTTACTTCTCTTCGTGATTCTTAACCAGAAGTCATGCGTTATCCAGAAACCTGCGCTCCAAAGCCTCAAAGGTTTTTCAGGTTTCGCAATGGCAAAATCGTATCTGCGGAGTAGCTATAACGCAACTGTCAGTGTAACTCTGAATGATACAATGCTTACTTTCCGTACCTCAACGAAAATTTTGTTCAGTTCCATCAGCGCAATGTTTCGTCCCATGCAGTAGAACTTGCCGTACCCAAACACCAGATCCGTTGTCAACGTCATTGCCTTGTATCTCTCTTCGTCGTCGTCCTCCATTGCCGCTTCAATCCATCTTTCTGGCCTGAAAAGATGAGCGTCGGGTCCAAAGACGTTGTTGGATCGGCCGATGCTGCAAATGTTCTCTCCTAGCTGGGTCCCGGCAGGCAATCGGTACCCGTGGATAACGTCTCCTCCAACTGGTACTTCTTTGCTCACGATGCCAGTTGATGGCGGGTATAGACGGAGTCCTTCACGAATTACGGCCTGAAGGTATGGCATGAACCTTGATTCAGAGTCTTTGATCGGAGCGCTAATCATTTTCTTGGATATAGCGCTATCGATCTCCGCGCGAAGTGCGGCGAAAGCTGGTGGGTTAGAGAGGAGAGAGAGCAGGATCATGCGGATGGCAGTGGCGGTGGTATCGGATCCGGCAATCCTAAGCAGCCTTAGCCATTCACTCTTACAACAGTCTTTTGGGGATATTTACGTTTCAACGTAGATTTCCTGCGTCAACTCCTCCCTTGTCAAGCCAGCATTGATGAAAGACTGTATCATGTCTCGCCCGGGCTTCGTATCCGGGGCTAATCTTCCGTCGACAAACGTTTTGGCGAAACTACACCATCTTATCAGCATACCCAATGATCGAGTTTTAACGAATGTGAGAATCGTTGTACCCCATGAGTGCCCCGAACCCAGCCGAATCTCCGGACTTTGGCAAACCCAGATTCAGGGGCCAGCTATGCATTAGTGTTGCCAGCCAAGGCACGTTTCCCATCGTAATCATAACCGGGAAGAAGGCGTCTTTCGTGCTTATGTATTGATACAAGTCCCGATCTTCTTTGAGAAAGCCGTACGGTGTGCCAAACCCAAGCTCACTGATTACATCCAATGCGAAATAGGTTGATTTGCTGGCCATTTCCATAGGCCTGAAATCCTTGGCCGTCGAGATGTACTTTCGGTCAATCAAGTCAACAAACGCGGCGATATTCTTGTCGATGCCCGCTTCGAAACCGTTGTTCTCGAGACCAGCGTACTATACCAAGAATGAGTGGAATCGTGTGAGTTTCGACGTGTGATATACTTACACCGGGTCCCATCTTGCTTTTCAAATATTTGCGCTTCTCTTCGTCGCGCATCGAAAACAGGTGGTCTTCACCTGGCGTCGTCCTCCCAACCGCGTACCACTGACCTTTTGTGTATTTGCTGCGAGCGCCTGCAATCTTCCGGAGGGTGTCACCATCGCTGAACAAAACAGTATTCGGCCCGATGCGGACCAAAGGACCTTTTTGCAAATTAGTTCGACCTTAATGACAGTGGAAATACTCTGTCGTTCGTACCATATTTCCCGTGCAACTCCATGTAGTACTCGTGGACCGATCCGTTCAGCGCGGCGCGCGCCATCGAGAAGCCTGTGATCCCGTGCCAAAATGGGCCGGGAACATGAGATAGGCGGTACCATGAGTAAAACTCTCGGGCCAGGAGGCCGACAACTAACGCGATGACGAAGACGAAGAGTAATGCCATCTCGAGATCAGAGGACTTGTATGATCATAACTTTAAAAAAGACAGAACGCGATGAACGAAGAGCGAGGAAGAACAGCTGGAAAGAAATGATGGGGGTTGAAGTCTCAGCTGCTCGAACTAGTGCTGTGTGCCAGCCTTGACGCCGCTTTCGGTGTAACCCAAATCTCGAGACCATCGAGTGTCACATTCGCCCTTGAGTTGCTCAAATGACGACTGTTCCTCGGTGTCTGGCTGACTAACGTGAGACTTTCGACGGTACCACGAGACGCGCCCGTGAGCCCAAGCTAGTTCTGGCATAGTCCGTCATCCAGTTCGACAGACTACTTCTGCTTTCGAGTTCGTCCCATATCATCTGATGTTTTCGAAATCCCCCGGCCGGCTTTTCTGTCACCGCTCCTTGTCACCACACATATTTGAAGGCGGTATTGAACAGAAAGTCGTGGGAACGGAATCTCGCGATGATTTTGAACCGTTTTTAATTATTTATAACAACTGAAGCTCACCTGAATACATTTGGGCCAATCAAATATGGCCATTGAATTTGTTAGGCAACTACATTCACTTGGCGAGCTGCTTCAGGGCGGCTAGCGTACCGTCTGCCTGCTTCGCCTCCAAGTCGAATCTACACCCTCACCGTGATTTCGTTTGAGATTACGTAGAAAGTCTTGGCGGATCTGGAACTCGTTTCTTTCAAGGTAAGGCTGGAAAGTCTCAACAAATCCAACAACCTTGCCAACTGTGAACATATGAGACAATGATGACCGTTATCAAATCGAAAGCATTTTCGACTTCGCCTGTGCCATGAGGGATTTTGACAACAGTATTTGCACTCTTTTTATTTATCTAAGATTTTTCTAGTGATGCTACTTCGGCAAGCCGCAAGCTGGATAAAGCCATCTTGCTAAACAAAAAGACCTACTCAAGTAGCAGAACGATATACTCACCATTACCTGGCTTCCGTACTAGCTGAATATACAACCCCTCACCACACAATTTCGGCCAAATAATCTAGCTGAAACAAAGCTGAGCAAAATAAGACACGAACGCCGCGCAACTCTGATGCAGCGCATGGAACAGGTCGATTCGTTTGTTGGTATCAACATTATGTGATGTGAGAAATAAATATTGAACCGGATACGCGAGATGCGCATCTAATTGTGTGCTCCAGCTCTGAGCTTACGGACGACTTGATGAGAAGCTGTTCGAAACATACCACAAGGTCGAGAAGGACGCATTTGACTACGAGGTGCTCCGCCACGTTGTAACTATTCTGAGAGGCAAAAAACACTTTGAGCGTTTTGAAAAGAGTTCTCAAGCCCTCGGTTTTCTACGCAAAGCAAAAATTATTGTTCTTCATTTTCATCCATTTTGTTAGTCTTCGAGGATGTTTAATGGCGCACTATTCCTAGACTTCCAAACTCGTGCAGGCAGTTTGATGGTCTGGAACTTTCCAGGCTTTGTGATGTCGTTTAGTGAAACTGACCGAAACTAGGAACGCAAGTCCCGCGATAGTGTTTTTCTTTGGCCCCATGGCAGATAAGTTGACCTCCATCATTGCCAATGAAATCATTCTGTAATGTTGTTAGTACTGGGCCCGTATGACACCCTGGTCAGCACATTGGATGGTTTCTTCCGCAACTCACCAAGTCAACTTTTGTCTCCAAGAACTGCTGCGGTCCTTGGCCTGGGTTCGTCCCGCATTCACAGCTGTACAATGTAGGGTGCTCTACGTCCTTGATGGTGCAGTTATTGCAGCTGCGCCAGAAGCCGCCGTTAGAGTTCGGTTGGAGATCACCATTGTTGTTCTGTATGCACTTATCCAGGTTGAATTTGTTCTGAATCCCGTGACCCGTCGACGTTTGGCAGCAGGCCCAGATGACAGCCCTCTCCGTGACGTCGCCGTGGATGTTGCTGCATGTAGACTTGAAATTGGAATGGGGAACTGAAGGGGAGAACCCGTTGATAACAGTGATGTTGGCGAACGTACTGTTGGCGAACGCGCCGTTGTTGCTAATGGCAGTCACAGTTGGTTGAGTTGCTGCAATGGAAGCACCCGAGCACGAAGTCGTGGTGGTGGTTGAGAAAGGTGGGAGAGCGCAGGTAAGCGGCACCGCAACCGTAATCATGATAGAGATAGTAATCTTCATGATGTTTGATGAGAGACCTAGAATTGACCAGGAAGTGTGTCTCAGGCGGGTAGAGAATGGAGGCGTACATGCCGCGTGAGGAGTTGTTGTAGACATTACTTCGTCTGCAACGCGTTTATATATTGATAGCCAGCTTACATGTAGTAAAGTGATGAACCGAAAACTAACGCTGTGAATATCTAATAACAGATATCAATTCTCAGGAAAGGAGTGAACCACTTGCTGCAAATTTCCATTGTGAGCCGTGGACAACGCTTAACGGTGAATATTAGACCTTGCACCGGCTAGTATTTGTACCTGATATCTCAGTGATACTTTGCAAACAAAGTGTTTGAATTTTTCAAAAAATGACTGATGACTTATATATCTTGAGCATTCTGCAAAATTGTTAATGCGTATGTATTCGCATTGCTTTGATGGTTATGGAAAGTGCTTCAACTGTTCTCAAACCCCCCGGATCGCTTCAAGTGATCTTGACCCTAACACCCCTGGTGCTTACGGGCACAGGTACAGCTAAATCGTGATCATACTCAATCTCTCGCTTAGTCGTGTCATACAACTCCATACGCGGGATAACCCTGAGAATTATAGACGCCAAAGCCAGGTACAACTCAGCGTAAGCCAATCTACATCACTTGTCAGCGCATCTCAACGACGCTCTCGCGGAGGACTTACGACATTCCTAGACACTTCCGAGTGCCCTTGGAAAACGGAATTAAACCCTTTTCCGGCTCTCTCCTCCGCTGGCCGTTTTGATCTATCCACCTCTCCGGGACGAACTCCTTCGAGTCCGGGAAGAACCTCTCATCAAAGTGGCTGACCATGGCACTCATGCCAATCGCCCACCCGCGGGGAACAAAGTGAGTCACCTCCACCTCGCTATCAGAGTTCTCCGGCGTCCACTTTCCGCGGTACACTAGATCCTCCTCGGTGGCAATCCTCGCAGTCCGCGATGCAACGCCTGGAGCCAAGCGCAGCCCTTCGGAGACGACCGCGCTGAAATACGGCAACCCCTCCAGTATCGGCCAGCTGGGCAGGTTCTCCGGGTCCTCGACGACGGTTAGCAGTTCCTTTGTCAGCCTTTCCAGTATGTGGGGTTTGGTGAGGAGGTAGAACGTGATGACCGTAAGAGTAAAGCTGGTCGTCTCGGTGCCGGCAATCATGATAACGGCGCCCTCGGCTGCCAAGCGTTTTGTCGTCTTCTCCTCAGGCGGGAGATCCGATTCGAATAGCTCTGCGAAAACGTTGGAGCTTTTGCCGTCACCGGATCCTGATTGTTTTAATTCTTTGGCTTTCTCTACTCGGCTGGGGATGTCGGTCTTGATTCCTTTCGTTAGCTGCTATGCTTTCAAATTCCTCATCACTCCTAAGAGGAGGGACTGGATGCAAACTCGGCAAATAATGCAGTGGTTCTTACATTAAATGTGTCAATGAGCAATGCCGTATCTTTGGGTAGATAGTTCTTGATCCTAAGCAGTCGATCGTCAGCATCCAGTCATTCTAGACCCCCCTGTCACAGCCGACAAAGTTACCCGACTTACCAAGGCCCCACGTGCAAAACCACCTTAAGCCACGGAAAGAACTTGAAAAAGAACATGTGGTTTAATTGCCCGTATACCGCAGCGCGGAAGTTTGGCGTCCAGCATCTTGCCGAAGAAACCCAAAAGCCTCGCCGAAGCAGTACTCCGACACCACGTCCGAGGTGAAACAGCTATACGCCTCCGTCAAGGGGACGGCCTCGTTGGACGTACCGGCCTCAGCGAGGAGCTTGTCGCAGAGCCTCTGAGCCAGCTTGTGGACCTTGGGCTCCAGTTTGAGCATTTGATGCCGAGAAAAAAACTTGTTCATGGCCCCGCGGCGCTTGCGGTGGAGGTCATGGTCGATCGTACCGACATGTGCTGCTGCTTGGCTGGGGAAGGGGTCAGCAAATGGTGTTCGTATACAGAGGGGAGAACTGGAGAAGGGAAGAGTTACTCAGCTGGAAGATTCCTCAGCTGGTGCGCGTGTTTGTTGCGTTTCCTTCCGTTGATGGCGTATATCTCATCGCTGAAGTTTGGGTCGATGCAATGCAGCTCGTCGGGGTTGATTCGAATTATCGGTCCTTGGTCCTTGTCAGCTCCGTACCCGCCTGTCTTTTGCCAGCGCGGGATTATAAACCGTAGACCTGATGCATCCGTCTGATCTCAAGAGTGTAGCGACCTTTTTTGACGAAGTCGAACCAGAACTCGTACACATAAGATGCAGCGGCCAGCCTCGGACCCGGGATTTTGCTGAGAGGGTGAAGTGGAGAGATGTTGTAGAGAGCACGCATAAAATGATAGATCATCCACACAACAAGGAGTGTACCAAGAGTACGCCATGATAAGACGCTTACAGGAACGAAAGCCTCACCAACAGAACCCATCTTGAACGCTGATACAGTTGATTGACATACAAACACTTTGGATAGAGGATTTCGCAGCAACGGAAATCATGTCTTAATAACTCTTGACCATGTACCCCGCTTCACGATAATCACCTTTATGCAAGCTGAGCCCGCCGGCCCGAGGGTGGAACACAACGGGGGCTTCGGCCCAGGACGGAGGCGGGCACATCGCGTTCAAAGTCTAGGTCGGCGGGGTTTGATTGGATAGCCGTACAATTCGACGTAGATATAGGCAAATGGCCCGTCAATGAAGAGGACCGGATTGGTCATTCGGCGTGTGACTACTGTTGGATGGCCCAGAAACGTAGATAGGGCCGCCGCGGCACGGCCAGCGGCACGAGGCACGTGGCTAAATGAGGCAGGCAGACGGCTATCGCGAGCGCGGGGGGGTGATGTTCAATATGCATGTGTCCGAAAAGGTCACTTGCTAGACTACGACGTCTACCGCCCTCAGCCGACGTATCGCCCGACAGCAGCTGAGACTTTGCTCTGGAACCATACAAAGTCGAGCAGCCGGTTCGGAAAGGAAATCAGACAAAGGGAACAAGAACAGCCTGGATACTGTGCAAAGAGTTGAGAGAGCATATGCACTTCGCGTTGCGATCTCTATCTCTTGACTGGCCGTATTCATCAACCAATCAGGCGATTGCAAGATCAATACCAGAGAATTTAATTGTTATCTGTTGGCTCTGCAGAGGCCTACTAATTGCCATTCAGGCTATTACATCTGCCGGTGTCCACCTTGACTTGCAGACTTAACACTGGAAAGAACGGACCAATGTAAACAGACATACGCTTGGCAAAGGAGATCCCATATTCAGGCCACGGTAAAAGTCCCTAAAAGAAAAGAAACACTAAAAAGAGAGAATGAGGGGTCGTTGCAGTGAAAAGAACTTGTTGTGATTGCAAATGCAGAACAAGAATCGATAACGCTGCTATGGGGTTCCAAACAAATTCGGTGGTTTCGCCCGTCGCCTCCAGAAGAAAACAAATATGGAAATCCTTAGCCTTGAAAGTAATCATCCACCAAGTTGAAAGTTTCTGCTATTTCTCGAACCTAGAATGTTCGAATGTCCGAGGTCAGTTAATTACAGCCTTGGTTTGTTCCTCTTCTGTCATCTGAATTTCTCGACGCTTTGTGCCTATACCTAATGTGCGTTTATCTTGAATATGAGTGAAGCGTGAATCCCCAGGAAACCCGAACTTCTCTGAAAAGGAAGGTTGTTGGCTTGCTTCCTCCGTTGTCGTTGATTCGGAAGGGACTTGTGGCCTTTAGTAAAGGAGAAAATGAAAGATAGGAAGGGTGCCTGAATGCACCGAGGATGAACACTAACAACGGAATTAGAGCAGCTAACTTTGAATATTTCATTATTAAGCAGAGGAAAGCGAATGACCATATCATAAAAAGCCAAAGGGAGTTATTGCGCTAGTAAGGTCACGCAGCTTCTCGGGGGTTGAGTAGTGACAATGGGCAAGCTGTTTTCTTGCCAGTAGATTGCGCTATAGTACCAATTGTGGAACGAGGGAGTCAAGTGTAGTACGTAGGTAGGGAGTCAAGACTGTGTTTCAACTTTTATTGTGTCTTGGGCAATCTAATACAGAGAATGCCAAAGACGAAGCTGGCATCCCATACCCCCGTTGACTAACAAGGCTCATCTCCCTGCCCTCATTCTTTAGAAAGAGACGTCTCGACACGACAGGTCACTCCGCTCATCAAGTACTGTCGGCCCAGAACCTGATAACCCTTCCATTACCTACCGTTCCCGTTGCCTTTGGCCCGTTATTTCTGGCAGACGCGTATCAACAAGAACATAGAACCAGCCAGATAGGAAGGTCGAGTCTCGAGTCCATGTTCTCACTCTCAAATCTTGACACGTCTATGAGCTGGCCATGCCCACCTTCATTCAACCAAGAATGGAAACATTACTTTGCTATACCATGTCGAACACATGGTAGCTTTCCGAGTTGTAGTAAGGCTGCGATTCACCAGCCAGATGTAAGCCATGCCTCTTTAGACGGGACGACGCCATCTACTGCGGTTTCTGCTCAATGACATCACAACGAAGCAGACAGCCCTTCTGATTTTCTTCTTCTTATTTTATGCCTAGCTGATGCGTCCTGGTCAGGTCGTTCTTTACCATTGGCCCCATGCAGCCAATAACGGGACATTGGAATTCGTGCTTCTACGTAGCAGCATTCGAAGGAACGCAGACACAAATCTTGCATCGATATTGGACGACCAGGAACCAGACCTGGAACACCGCTGTCATTGCCTAATCTCCAAGTGCCTATCTGCCCACCCGTCCCCAGCACTTGGCAGCGAAAAATCTCTGATAAGCAGCAGTCTGGGATTCGTGCTGGCCGCATGATCAGGCAGATTGCCTGCAAGTGCAGACGTCTTGGGCGCATTTCAGCCAATCGCCTGCGGTGATGATCCGCCAAATTGTGCTTTCTGGAGCGGGTGGCGTAAGCAAGCAGTGAACAACACGAGGGCAGCAACGCTGTGAGTTTCCAGTCGTCCGGCTGTCTGTTTTCTTAACCAACAAGTCAAAGATGTGGCTTATCTTCCACACCTACGGAACAAACACATCAAAACATTTCCAGACGGCTGAACGCGCTAGCAAAGACAAGCAGCATGGTGTCTGTGCAAAGAGACACGGCCGTGGAAATGGGTGGGTGCCAGCGCCCTGCGGCGCACGGTAGGCGATTCTTACGAGGTTGTGTGCTGTAGCTTTGCCGGGCTCCGTGCCGTTCGGCCCGCGATGCAACTGTTCCGTTGTGGGTGCTTGTCGGTTTTGGGAAATGGAACCGACTTGAGGGTTTGGGAAGGGATGTCGGGGATGCGCATGGGAGATGAGGCTGGAGATATGTGTGGCCTGATGGGAACAAGATCGGCTTCGCCCCGTTCTTGGAAAACGGACAAACTTTGTGAGATCCTTCCGGGCGCAGTCTCTAGGCACGGATTCGATGGTTTGCTGCAAGTCAGGACTGACAAGCTCTTGGCGGCCGGTGGAAGGATGGGGCCAACAATCTCGACTTCCTCTGGGGTTCGTCCGGGCGGAGGATGGCCAGAGGGGGAGTCGACAGACACCGAAAGCGGGTGATACAACAAGGGACCAATGAGACGTTGACACCCGGTGAAAGGGATCCGAGGAGAGAAGACGCGACGACTACGGGGCCGGTCTACGCAAGCTGAGACGGCAAAGGGGAAATATTGGCAGATAGGCAGAGACAATAGGAGACGGAGCGAACGAAGGCAAGGTACGACACGAAGAGGCAGAAAAGGGCAAAGATGACGTCTCGGGGGACCGACACGAGGGCGCTAGCGGGCTGTCGACGACCTCTGGTGGAATCAGTAATTTGATACTCTGGAGAGGGGAGAAGGGTGGTGCATCCAACGTGCATGGTGGCGCTTTGGCTAGGGAGTAGCGGCATCTTTGCATCCGATCTGTTCCTGGATTGCTGCTCCTGGGCTGCCTCTAAACTAAGCCTTAAACGGGAGTTGCGATTTTCTTTGCCAGCCTGAAACCTCTCGGGCTTGGAGCTCGCTCTTGGTGCATTCGGCTCGACAACTGCTCCTACGAGTCGGAGAGGGGGGGGGGGAGAGACTGGTTGGACAAGCCAGGAACATTGCGCGCGGAAACTGTCACTCTGCCGGACACGAGAAGTCTCTCGTCTTTGACGCTAGGCTTGGACAAGGCAAGGGATCCTGTAGGTCACTTGGATGTTGCTATTTACAGGTCAGACCCGGCCCAACGCAGGTTGGTACTGTACATGGTAAGTGAATTCTGTATCCGTAAGATGCACAGCAAATGGCACGGCATCGTGTACCGCTTCTTGGGACACTGCTTGGCAAACCGTTGGTGATCGAGACGAATGGAACACTGAGTCCGGGATGAGACATTGCCATTGCTACCGGAATCACCCTTCCTGGACGGTCGCCACCGGCGCCTGGGATCGGTTCAACGGGATCCTGCATTGGGGTATGAGCAGTAGTGAGGAACACGGTGAGTGAACGAGACGGGCGACAAGTCATGAGTGACATGATGGCGCATTCGGAGCCTGCAGACGCCTTACGTGAATGCTTTGCATCGCCAGGAACGAACCACTTTTGTCCGATGACAGTGGGCTTTGAATGACGATAGACAGCAGGGACGAGGGAGGGAACAGGAAGGAGAGGATGAATGATGGGAAGGAACGAGCCTGACAGGAGGAGGAGGGAAGAGCAGGAGGAGCTGACTCCAACGAAAAAGGACGGGTGGAGACTGGGTGGAGCGCTCGGGTCATCGGCGAATAAACCGAGCCACTCTCGCTGCGGGCGTGTGGCGTTGTGGAGTAGGCTCATTTAACCGTATCTGCCCAGGGACCCACCCGCCGTCTCGCCCCTCTTTTGCCTCTTGCTTCTTCAGGAAAGTCGACAAAAAACCACGCCGAGGGCATCCATGATCCGATTGATCGCACACCCAACAACCGGACGAAGGAGAGCGGAAAATCTTTGGCAAAAGCCCATCTTCGTCCACAGGTGTATCGTCTGTCGCCAACCATTCCCGCCGTGTAGCCGATTCGACAAGACTCGACCGACCGCAGTTGGTCTTGTCCTTACCGTCCCGCCTGCAACTGGCGCCGACGCCTTCCATGGCATCGCTCGAGCCGTTGCCGAGTCTTCCATACCGCGTACACCACACCAGTCCGTCGTCCCATGGTCGTTCTGAAGCCAAAATGCCAATCCTAAGCCGTCCGAACGTTGGTAATGTTCGAACCCTTGGCCTGGCTGGGCATGGTGTGCCCCAAAACACCGGACGGCGTGGCGTTGGCAGCCCGCAGTCGTGCGCCGATCCCCAACTAAAGAAACTCTCCCATGTCACGCTCAGTGCGCTCCCAGCAATCAGCACCAACGTCAGAGCCAGCCAACGCCTGCCGCAGCCGCAGCCGCAGCCGACAGCCGTTGCGGTCGCATCGCATGCAGCATATCCTTCGTGTCGCCTTCTAGTGCCGAGGCCGTCTGAGTCCGCCAGGGATAGGACGTGTTGTGTCCCAGCCAGCATGGGAACAATGCCATCGTCGGGGGGGTCTGATGGCCTCTTCCGCACCAGAAAGAACAACAAGCCTCTGGGATAATACTACCAAGACGGGAAAACCCAATGGCGACAAGAGAATTGGCACAGGGCCAAGCCAATGATAAGATTGCTCGAGGCCAGCCTCGAACTCAGTCCATCTCCCAAGAGTCCCCTGTTACCCCCGATTCCCGGCCTCGCCTGTCGAACGCATCCACGCACCCTGCATCTCAGGCCTTTCCAGGCTTGTCAATTGTCCTGTAGCCTGTTGACAAGACGCCGCCCGACTGGTCGGACCCGTGCTACCGTCTCCATCCACCGACCTGGACCTCCGGGGTTGTTCAGGCCTGTTCGCTAGTCCCCAAGAACGGGCCGGGATGTGATGCATCGGGGATGGGTGGACACTGGACTGCACTGCTGATGCCACGCCAATTGCCATGGGTCGACCCTGCATTGGTCGCACGCTTCTTGTGCCTTTTGCCCCGTGGGCTGTGCTCCGCGCCGTCGCGCTGCCAAAGGCCCAGAGGATCCAATTCAATGATAATATCGGGAGCCGCCCGCCATGTTCCCTGGTTCATGGAGAACTGCTTACTCCATTCCTTTTCCGCCAGTTTGGGCTTCCTTCGTTTAGAGCCTCCAAACAGCTTCACACGGCCATCCGCCAGTGAAGTGACGAGCCGTTCGTGATGGCTTTCAAGACGTGGTTGTTGACGGCTCTCGTCGGTCTTGCCAACGGCCTGGCCTCCACCGACACCATCACCTGGGGAGGCGATAATTCGCGAGCCGGGTACCAGACGTAAGTTTTGCCGTTCGTTCGTTGCACTCAACCCATCCCCATATCTCCCCGGGCGTCGATCGTCGTCTTGTCGCCTTGTCTCAATGGCACCGCTCCGCTCGGTTGTGGAATCAATCAATCAATCAATCACGGAGAACGACAGCTGACGCGGCACCACAACATGAAGAAACCACAACATGGACCCCTCCGTCGTGGGGAGCTCCCAGTTCGGCCAGCTCTTCCGCACGCTTCTCCCCGGCAGATATGGAAACGTCCCCGAGCAGATCTTCTCTCAGCCACTCGTTTACACGCCCGACGGCGACGACACACAATACGTCTACGTCGCGACCACACAGAATAATGTCTACAAACTTAATGCAAAGACGGGCGCCATCGTCGCGTCCCGCAACCTTCACCTTCCTTTCCTTACCGCCGACCTGGACGGCTGCTATGATATCCAACCCCATGTTGGAGTGACCGCCACTGGTGTCATTGATCCCTCCACCAACACCCTTTACCTCACCGCAAAGACGTATGCCGACCAAACCCAACCAAACGTGGCCCAGGGCCGACCTGCCGGACGCTACTACATCCACGCACTGGACGTAAACGACCTTAGCGATCGTCCCAACTTCCCCGTCGACCTGGAGGGCACTGTCGCGAGGAACAGCCCGATTCGATCCTTCAATGGAGGCATTCACCACCAGCGACCCGCCCTGCTCCATGTGGGCAACTACGTCTACGCCGGGTTTGCTTCTCACTGTGTGCAGTACAACTTCACCGGTTGGGTCATTGGCTGGGACAAGACGACTGGTAACATTGTCGAGCGCTTCGCAACACAGGGCGACGGCGTTCCCATTGACATCAAGGGCGCTGGTATCTGGATGTCCGGCGGCGGCCTCTCTTCCGACGATGCCGGCTCAATGTTCTACGCCACCGGCAATGGTTACGCCTCTCAACTAAGCACCATACCCGTCAACGGCCGCGAACCCCCGACGGCCCTCGAAGAGGCCGCTGTTCATATGACAATTAACGAGGATGGAAGTCTGAGTCTGGTTGACTTCTTCATGCCTTGGGAGAAACAGGCCTTGGACGGTGCCGACAAAGACTTGGGAACCAGTCCTCTGCAGATTCTCCCCAGCACCTTCTCCTGCGGCGACGTCCGTCGCATCGGCGTGGTGACTGGAAAGAGCGGCAAGACCTACTGGCTAAATTTGGACGACTTGGGCGGCTACCGCAACGGCGCCAACGGACTCGATGATGTGATCCAGGTGTACCAGAATGAGAACTCTGTGTATGCTGGTGCGGGTGTTTACCCGGGTGAAGGTGGCTACATCTACATCAATGGTGAGCAAAGAATTACATCCGCCTTTCAGTCGACGTTGGAATAGTCTCTAACCTTCACCAGTCATCCAGTATCCTACCCACGTCTTCAAGTTCTCTTGCGAGGCTGGTGTTCCTTCTTTCACCAAGGTCGCTGACAGCCCGATGAACAACGCCTACATTCTCGGTGTTAGCCACGGAACAGTCACGTCCCTCAACGGCCAGCCCGGCACTGGCCTTCTCTGGACCACCGATGTCCAAGGTTCGCAGCTCAAAATCTTTGAAGCCGTTCCCAAGGGTGGCTTCTTGAACTTGATCAAGTCCTTCAGCGTCCCGGCCACCACCAAGTTCACGAGAGCCGTCTTCGGTGATGGTATCATGTACCAGGGCACTACCCAGGGCTATATTTACGCTTTTGGTTCGCCCGTGACGACTCCTCTCAACTGTACGTCCACCAACGAGTTCGGTAATGTCGATGTCGGCTCGGAGAGTGAGCCTCGCACCATCACTTGCACCGCCGTAATCGGTGTTAGTGTTGCGGACATTGGGCTGGATGAGGCCGAAGATTTCACCCTTTCCGGAGTTCCTACACTTCCTCTCACACTGGCCGCCGGTGAAACTTTCACCGTCGGCGCCGTCTTCAAGCCGACTACAGTTGGTCTGGTTTCCTCCGACATCGTCGTCAACACCACCAACACCGCTGAGGGCTACAGCCAGGGCACTCATGTCAGACTAACGGGTACCGGTGAGAGCGCTGGCCCGTTGCTATCCATCACTCCTCCCACCATCACTTTTCAGGGCGTTATTGCGGGACAAGAGGGCGGGACGGACGAGAGTGTCATCTTGTCGAACCAGGGTAACTCGGCGCTGTCCATCAGTGACGTCCAGTTCTCGACAACGAGCGCGGAGGGCCCGTTCACCAGTTGGGACCGGACGACGTCCAGTCTCACCGTCGGCAAGTTTACACTGACCAACGTCCCCGCCAGTATTCCCGCCAATACTGCTGTCACAGTTCGCATCGCCTTCGACTCTTCTGACAGTGGCACCTTCGGGGCTTACCTCAAGGTCACCTCAGACGGCGGAACTAAAGCCTTCACCATTGCGGGCTCTGCGGGTCCAGCACCTGTGGCGCTCGTCGAGTTCCAGACGCCCGACGGCACTGGCTGGGTGGAATACGACCCGAACAGCAACTTCAGCTTTGGCAACGTCACCGAGAACAGTTCTAGAGCCCTCAGGTTTCGCATCACGAACAACGCCGGCGAGGGAGGCGTCAAGCTTTCACTTACCGTCTCGAAACCGCCATTTGGTATCCCTGGTATTATCGGGGCCGCCAACCTGGTAGATCTTGCCGAGGGCACCATCCTTGCCCCAGGTGAGAGTGCCACCGCCACGATGATCTGCACCGTGCCAAAGGCTCAATGGAACACTGATCCGTACTCTGGTACCGCGCCTTGGACGATGAACACAAACGACCCCAACTTCGAAAAGCACGTCTTCCAGTTCGAATGCACCGCTGTTTCCGAGCAAGCCCCTCCTCTCTTACCTGACGGCCAAGGCAAGTTCCGCTACATCGGCTGCTACAGGGAGAACAACCCCGGCCGTCAACTCTCCTACCAGCTGTACGGTAACCCCGAGAACACTAACGCCATGTGTATTGCTGCTTGCGCCGAGAGAGGTTACGTCTTCTGCGGCACCCAATACCACACTGAGTGCTGGGGCGGCCTAACGATCCCCGTTGAGAAGGTTGACCCTCGCAACTGTAACTTTGACTGCGGTGGCGATCTCAACCAGATATGCGGCGGTAACGGATTCCTCGAGAATGAGGGCGGCGCCTTCATATCGGTCTTTGCTGACTCGAACCAATGGGACGGAAACACCACCACACCCGCTCCGGGCCCGAACCCCGCGGGTCCCGAGGTTAACCCTGGCGTAGGACAGTACGTGAGCGAGGGCTGTTACACCGAAGCCACCGACGCTCGCGCATTGTCGAACCTTGTTGCTACTGAAGAGAAGACCGTCGGTTTGTGTATCGAGGCCTGTGCCGAAGGCAGATACACTTACGCCGGCTTGGAGTACGGCGGAGAGGTAAGCGACGTTGCTTTTTTGTGTCTGTTGATAGCTAAAGGCTAACAACTCTACAGTGCTGGTGTGGAAACGCTCTGGCTCTCGGCTCGGTTGCTGCTGACGCCGCTGAATGTAATATGGCTTGCATTAACAACAGCACCGAATACTGTGGTGGTTCTTCCAGACTCAACCTCTACAAGCTTGACGGAGACTTGCACGAGCCGACTGCCACTACCACTTCAGCTGCTCCGACTGCCACCGCTCCTTCCGCAAATGAGCGGGTTGGTGACTGGCTTTTGCAGGGGTGCTACACCGAGGGTGACGGCGTTCGCGCTCTTTCTGCCCGTATGTATGCCAACGACTCCATGACTCTCGAGACTTGCGGTGTATTCTGTGAGGGCACCAAGTACTTTGGTACAGAGTACGGCCGAGAGTGTTGGTGCGGCGACGAGTTTGGCACTGGCAGTGTCCTCGCCGCGAACCAGGAGGACTGTTCGTTTGCCTGCGGCGGCGACAGCACGCAGCTCTGCGGTGCCGGTAACAGACTCAACGTTTACTTGTACTCGCCTGAAGGAGCCACTACCAGCACTGAGGCCATAACTGCGACTACCACCACCGCAACTTTCTCGTCTTTGGTAGTCCCCACCAACGGAACCGCAACTGCCACCGGCACGGCCACCGAGACTCCTCTTGTTGGGACTGCGGGATCACAGACTGCGGCCACCGTGAACCCGACGGAAGAGGCATCTACCACAGCTGCTCTCTTTAACCCATTTAACTCCACTATCACTAGCCGCTCCGCGACCGTGGAGGCTACAACGTCCACCCTTTCAGCTGCTCCAGAGGCCAGCTCAACTTTCACGCCTATCTTGGAGGAGGTCGCTAATTCAGAGGCCTCTGCCTCACCGTCATCCACCGCTATTGCTGAGACCACCGATGCGCAGACGACTTCATCAACCCTGGTCTCTTCCATTCTATCGACCACAACTTCCGTCTCGTCAACTATTCCCACACCGACCGGGCCCGTCATCTCCCCCGGCAACGAGAACTTCACTTACTACGGCTGCTTCTCCGAGCCCGAAGTCGACCGTCTCCTTCCGACTCAGGTCCTCAACCAGGCTAACATGACCATCGACATGTGTCTGAGCGCCTGCTACGACAGGAACTACGCCGGTGTCGAGTACGGCCGTGAGTGCTGGTGCGGCAACTCCCTGAACCTGGGCGGCGCCGACGAGTCCAAGCCGGCGGCCAACTTGACAGGGACCGAGTGCTCTTTCACGTGCCCTGGCAACAGCACACAATTCTGCGGTGCTGGTGTAAGGATGAGTCTTTACATACTTACTGAGGAACTGGAGCGACAGGAAAAGTCAAACACAACGATTTCATTGAAACATTGATAAAAGGGGGCAACGCCTATTATGTAAATATGGGAGATTAGGCCACGGTGCTACACAGAAATGAATGCAATTATTCCCTATAGAAGATGAATTAGACGTCTACTTTGAGCACTACCCAGTGTCACTTGCTAGCATGAATCATACAACCGGCGGGCCGTTGAGGTGTTTCCCATGTCGGTCCTCACGACAGCAGTCTTTGGCGTGATACCGAGGATGTCGCATCTCGTTCTCAAAGAGGTGCTGGCTGTACAAAGCTTGAAGGAGGCATGAAGGTTCAGGTAGGAACCCTCGAAGGGGGTGCTGTCAGCGGGTACGCACCCGCTCAAGTGTCACGGGAAGGTACTGGCAGGGCGTGAAAGACGTATAGGGGGCCAAAAGGTAGGTATTGATGTTTGATCAAAGATTCAATCTGTCCTTCCCAGCCCTTTGGGAAAGGGGAAGAAGGCCCTTAGATCCCTCGTGAGGAGGCCTGCTAGCTGACTAATGGTTACATCCTTGCCAGGCATCTAACCCATCTTACCCATCTATGGTATCAAGGGGGCCTGGGAGAAGTCAAGGGCGAGGGGATTGCAATGTACGGTGGTGACGCTCGTGACACAGGTTTAGACTGCAGAGATTGCGTAGTTATTCTGCTACTCTGAGAACTTTCGGGGGGTTACCAGGGTGTCTTGGAGGGATCAATGAGCGAGGGCTCGGGATGTGCTGATATGAAATATATCGTGTAGCTTCCGACTGAACATTGGAACCCGAAAGCGAGCTAGTTGAACCAAGTTCTCCAAAAAGTTACCACAGTCGGCTGACAGTGAATGTCATGTTACGGGTCCTGGGTTGAAAAGCTGATGCATTATATGACTAGCGCCAGCCAGTGGTCATGATTCTCTATCAAGTGATGTGAAAGTAAACCCCTCGACAGCTCCATTTTATTGCAACCCTTTCAGGGGATTTTCGCCAAGTTGCAGGCCTGTGTTTGATTCTTCGGATCCTCGTGCGACTTACCTGTTGCCTTACTGATTGTGGAAGACACTCGGGAACCTTGTCTATCCGAAGGACTGGACTTCCTACGCTTAAGAGTGGAACGGCATTCTTCAACCCTCTTGCATTCTTGCTTCCCTAACATCTGGTCTACTGGTTTGGCGATTCAGTCCGAAAGCGGTGACAGCTACCATTTCGGCTCCAAAGTCCTGCCCTGCATCCGCAAGGTATGGCAGACGGGGGCGCAAGAGTCCCCGAGAGGCTCCCAGAAGCCAGTGTCTTCTGCTAGATGTTGGATGATGCACCCTGTAACAAGAAATGCTTGAGAGGCACAATGGGGAGTCATTGCGGAGAAGAAAGACTCTTGCATGGCTGCTGGACAACGACCCGAAGAGGCCTTTGCGTGACACCGGCTGGGCGGGTATAGCCTTTGACTGCTACCCTCGCTGGCTGCCGGCTGCGCTATGCGCAACTATAGCACATAGCATCGGCACTATTTTTGGGTTTCATCAAGTACCCTTGCTCTCTTCTCCTAGGACCCATGTTCAGGGGTGGCGGATATTCGGATCGTTGCCTCACCCCGCCGCTTGTGTTTAGTAGACATTATATTTCGTAAGCATGGTTCTCGCTGATGGCTGTACTCGTGGGGTATTTTGGGTTTCAATGCTCTTGTGAATCACAAGGAATTGCTATGTAAGTGACATGCAGGGTATTTGCAACGAGACCAAAAAGGAGAGACCTACTGGATCCACAAGCGGGCATATTTTGTCAGAGACATGCGGAGGTCACTGGGGACCCACGTCGAGACGGAACATAGGTAACCCGGAGTGGCACAAAAAGGAAAAATCTCGTATGTTGCATTAGAGGAGGAAGGTCAGATTCGAATGATAGTCACAACTTGTCGAGTTTGGGGCCTTGGCCGCCGTAGGGGATTCCCATGGGCCGTGGAATTCACGGAGAAATCAAGGGTTATTAGCATGAGAAAAGCTGGAGTTTTCCACCTTTTTCATGAATTGGGCCAATCAGAAGACAGGTATCTCACCAGGATTTCCCTAGCCACTCGTGGAAAGGATTTCCACAAAATCAGAGGGGTTGGTTGCGCAAGGAATAGTAACAACAACAACGAATCGATCAATACACACACAAATTGCCCCTGCAATTCAACACAACTAACCCCCAAGTGGTCATCAAGTGCCTATTTGTTGACTTCTCTACTCTATACGACGACCGCTTCTGGCAAATGTTATACTGGAATCCGTCAGCTCAATGTCAGTAAACGCTGTAAATGATGATTTAGCTTGATCGTGCCTGTAGGCCGGCTTGAAACCGTAAGCGAGAGTTTCTTTTCCTCAGTACTCCGCAGTAACGGAACCTCTAGCAGTCTCATTTCTTGCTTTGTATGAGTTGCCTGCTCCGAAACTCATAGCGGTCAGGGCCAATGACACAAACCGTGGTGGAGTTGAGTGGAGAGGCAATATACAGATCGAAGTTTAAAGCCATTGTTGACTGCGATTGGTGTGAGATTTCAGTTGGGCAGTGTAGGCAGTTTCTAGATTCAGGGAAAAGCATGCACCCTCGCTTCAAGACTTGACTCAGATACTGCAAGGTTCCATACATTGTCACAGCAAGACAGAGTGTCTCCCAAAGTCACTATTCCCAATGGAGTTACCGAGAAAGCTATTTGCGCGCTAGTTTGAGACGATTCTCGCGCTCTGATTGGACTTAGGTATAGGTTTTGCTAGATACAAAAAATCCAAAATACCACTGAGGGGAGGTAGAAAACCTGGAGTGTGGAGAGCGGGCAATCAATGGCCGCAAGAGCCCGCCGGTCTTCCCGTGACATGCGCTAAAGGTTATAATCAGCTTCAAAGTCTTCGCCCACGGCAATTTTCTATGCAGGACTCACATTGGCAAGGGGCTCCGAAGCAACAGTTGCTGTTTCCGACAGTGCATGCACCTACAGGGTTTTATCTGTCAGTGACGGTATAGGGGCAGTATCCACGACATCGTTGACTAGCTTGACGGAGGCCTAGCAGGAAGCTGGACAAAGCTTCACGTGCGATTCGGTAGACTCACCACCTGCAGGAGTACACGTTTGGGGGACGGCTAATGAGATAATGTTAGTCGGGTAGTGATGCGGCCAAAAGAAGAGAGGAGATTTAGGTGAGAACCGCAGCGGAGTGATTGGACGTACCGACGGCAGTGGCGATGAACGCGCTGACGGCAAAAAGGACGGAGAAGATCTTGGTCTGCATCTTGTTCTGGGGTTTTAAAAACGAGGTTGGTGGAGTCTAGTGAGGTATTTGAGCGCTTAGAGTGAGTATGAAGTGAACAGTCCGGTTACGCTGAACGGAGCTTTCATCTGAAGAGGTCGTGTGCCAGTACTTATAGTAGCATCTTTACGAAATGGACGAGTTACTCGGCTAGACCGGAGTGCGGTATTCGAGTGCGAGATTCTACCCTGTTGGTCTTCTATTTAACTTTATTTAATACTGATACCCGTCGTTCAGTCAGTTCCAATGACAGACGGTAACTCCGAACATGGCCGGAGCTGTCCAAAAGTCATGCGGATACTTTTCGAGGTAAACCTAGCGATTTCAACTGGCTTCCCACTGCGGATGCCGAGCCTAGTGGATCATGAGCACTGATGGGGAGAACTACGAGCAGGCACGTTCACCGACCGTGCCGGTGGTGCGTTGGCATAAATTCCCCTGCGGAGCCCTGCGGCACACCGGTTTGTCTCCCTGGTAGGCGCTGAATACAAGGCCGAGGAATGCCCGTATCCGGACCCGGGGTATGGCCACAATTCTTAGGATCTTCCCTCAACTACGGCCCTAAGTCATGCAGAAAGAACTTGGAAAGGTGCGACTCAGCGGAAAAGATTTATTTTCAACTCGCCGAGACATCAATGCCGGGCCGAAAACAGCGCATACTGGCTTTGGGGGATTGACACTGTGACAAAACAGAATGCGTCGATTGCTGCCCACAATTAAAGACCTCATTCTTCTGTCACACGTTGAAGATATTACTGTTATAAGGTTACCATGTAAGCTGCATCTGTTTTTTTAGTTTAGAAATACATCTTTTGTTATCGTAGCTTGACCTGCCCAGAAGTGGAGGTGGCATCACCCCAAACCAGACCCAAGGCTGTTGATTCACTTAGGCGGCGACTTTCACCTAGTCTGACAACTCAGTGACGAAACTGGAGGATCGAGTGGAGGGTGACCAAAGACTGACATAGGTATTGATGATCACGTCTGTACTGTACAAAGGGACAGGGTGACTATCCTTGCTCAAAGTTTGCGATTATCTCTCTCCAGCAAGAAGGAGATTGTTGTGAGGTAATTCTTTGAGAGTATAAGTGACAAATCATCTTTCCTCGTGAGGCCCACTCAAATATCTTCGACGGAGAGCGAAAAACTATATGAGCTTGCTATGTAACTTCGGCTGACGACATAGTCAGCTTGCTGTTCCGAAAACCCTGTGTTCAGCGCGGGAGTAGCCGTGTTTGCCCTGATCTTTGAAGCTATCCACAAATCCGGCTGGAGATGAAAATGTGGAAACAAGTGAGGGGGCCCCTCGGCTCGATAACGAAGACGGCTTTAATCACTCATCTTTACCACCGGTCGAGGTGTGGACGGAACCTCTCTGCTGTACTACAACGTTACGGGAGGTATTGTGACCTGGAAAGGTGGGAGTTAGATTGATGTGAACTATTGTAACTAACTTTTACTTCGTTATTGCGTTCTCAAGCGGGTAAACTGTGACTTTTCCGAAAGTATAGACAGTATTGAGGAAACCTTGACGCGTGTATGCCGAGCAGCCAGCTCGTTCAGGCTAGTTGGGAAGATGTCCAGTCTGCGGGATCGTTGGGGTTACCCGCAAAACCTCCACCAGGCCTCGTTCAAGACCGGAGGTGTAGACGCTAAACTCCCACTAGTTGTGGAAGTACCATTTCCTCAACATCATACTTGCTGACCTCACACTGCCTGGCGAACTCCGTTCACCAGACACTGGCAGGGAATCCCGAGGTTTAGGAACCGAAAAATCAGTGGAACGGAGGGCGTTGCATGCCCATAGAGATAGATGGTCACTTTTAAGACGAAGTCATTAGCTGTTGCAACAATAAGCCGTCAACAGCGCTGTGGCAAAGTGCGGCGGTGGCTAAGTGATTCGGAGCTGACGCAAGCAACGAATCGGCAACGCCAACAATAGCTTGCCGCCGCCTCGCCGCTGGCGATAGCTTCCCCTCTTCCGACACACGC
>JAIMZG010001311.1:0-24567 GCA_020466075.1 Colletotrichum coccodes
CGATGGCGATGGCGATGGCGAATGCGAATGGCGCGCCAAAAGTACGCGCATTTCCTCAGATCCCCAGAAGAACCATGTCCAGGGGTCCAGTTGTGTCTCTCTTCCGTAACCAGTTCTCATTGGATGTCAAAGAAGACGTGAGTGAGTCCGGGCGGTCTCATGGCTCTGATTGCATGAAACTTGTGATGGCGAGTGGACCCTGCTTACTCCCCGAATGTACGTGACTGGCCGGAACATGACCACAGCCAATGGAAGCCCCAAAGGAGGAAACCGAAGATGACATGTTCCCCCTTCCACAAGCCTGCAGGAGAAGAAGAAAAAGAAAGAAAGACAGAAGAGAGAGAGAGAGAGAGAGAGAGAGTAAGAGAGCAGCGACCCTTTCCCACGCATCTGACAGTGGGCACTGGGCGGCAAGTGGCAGGTGGCAGGTGGCAGGTGGCCAAGGGCTGTGGGGGCTCAGGGATGGTGTTGCCTGAGCCCGAATGTCCGCCATGGACCCACCTAGTTATCCTGCACTCTCTATTGGCTTCAGACAGAGCTATCTTATCGATAAGTTACCCCCATGACGCCAACATGCGCCATCCGGGTCCCATCACAAGATCTCGACAAGAGATACGGGCTGCCATGTGAGTGTGAGCCGACCTGCCCGAGCCCATCCCCCATTCCCCATTTCTCGTCAGCTGTCTAGACAGCCAGGTAACTATGGTGTCTCTTGAGAACCACTCATCGTCACCGCTCAGCACACGTTCAGATAATCTCAGAACCGTTGCCGGGCGCCTCGTGTCGTCCAACTCGGGTGGTTCTCGGACTGGGACGCAGAGAGTGAGGGACCGAAGCCAAGAATGACATCAGCCCACCGTGACAGCAAACGACCCTCTGCCCGAGCACCCTCGCTCCCAGATTAGATTGCATCGCGGGGTTACCCTGATCAGATCCACCCCGTCCGCGGTCTTCTCTGCGATTGAGAGCCGCAGCCGAGCTCCTTGAACGAGAAAAACAAGAGCAGCTAGAGAAAAACGAAGCCAGCGTCTCGGAGATGATCGAGGCAATAGACAACAGCAGCAAAACGCAACCGAGCAGTGCCATCGTCGTGCGGTAGCCTTTCGATGGTGACTTTCTCAGACTTTGCGACTCGAGTGGTGGAATCCCTCCGAAACAAACCGTATTCTGCGAACCCCCATGAGTGTATCTCTACAAACAAGCGTCCACGGATTTTGATGCTACGCCAGGCCGACACCTCAAACTAGATGGGCATCGCGTCTATCACTTGGGTTTTCTTTTCTCCCGGTCATCGTGCAAGATCAGTTGTCTTGGTCCAATCAGGTTATATGTCACTGCTGTTGCGTTTGACGTGCCTCACTTGACTCGAAGCCGAGATCCGGGTCCGAAATGCCGGTCGACATCGCCGAATGCTACTGCGGGGGCGGGGCTCGACACCACGAGAGGGGGACCGACCGTCGGCGCCTCTCGGTCAAAGTGAGACGACATCTCTAAACTCAATCCGTGTTGACATCACCCCGCGTCGCCGTGTCCCTCGACTCCTGCATCTCAAGCTTCGCCGACATTCTAAGCCCGAGGGCATAATCAGAGGTAGGTGCTCGTCAACAGACCTCTTCCTCCACCGAGCTCACACCGTCCAAGGATTCCCCCCTCTCAGCATCGCTCGTGCAGCCGGACCCCAAAACCTAGCCCGGGATGAGGTACTTCGGATCCCCCTTTTGTCCTCTCCACGGCTCAACCAAAAACCCGCTGACTTCACCTCCCGGTAGCCAAGAAACACCCTTCAGCGAGGCCAACCTCCCTGCGAACCGCACCCGCGCCGCCTTCCGCCTCCCGGTCCCAACCCTCGATCTCGACTTCCGCATCGTCGTGGACCTCAATCCGCTGATCCCCGTCGGCGTTGGGCCGTTCGGTCAACGGAACTGGATCTCCTTCTCGGGGGGCGTCTTCACGGCGAAGTGGGGCACCGGTACCGTGGTCCCCGGCGGGCAGGACAGCCAGGTCGTCGTGGCCGAGAGCCTGAGCACTGCCGTCGAGACGTCGTATCTCCTGCGGACGGACGACGAGGTCCCGGCTTACATCACTGTGAGGACGACCGGGTGGCGGACGGGGCCGAGGGAGGTTATGGAGAGGTTGTTTGATCCTGCGAGGGCGAATGACGTCAAGCCCGAGGAGTACAGCTTCCGGCTCAATGTGAAGATGGAAACGGGGGACGAGAGGTATAAGGACATAGTCAACACGGCGATGTGGGTCGGAAGCGGTGCCAGGCTAGGAGCGACGGTTATCTACGACGCCTACCGGGTGGTCTGAGGTGGCTCGCCTGGTTGACGAGATGGCAGGCCGAAGAGACGCAGTATATATCTCGTTCATACTCGATTATGAGCTCCAATTCATCAAGAATTTCATGATAGCTATGGTCGAGCACTGGTTCTGTCACTTTCCAGTCTCTTTGTCCGCGTGACAAAATAACTGGGATGGATTCCAAGGTTTATATTTATATCCAGTTATCAAAATCAAGAGCGAGTCGATACAGGAAGGCCGCATCTTTGACTCGGCAAGAGTGGAGTGGTATTTACACACTGCCTTTTGCTTCGTCTTCCAAGCCAAACATGGCAGCCGAGTGGCCCTGAGTTGCGGTGGACGTCATTAGGTATCGAGTGGCTATACAACCACTTGTAATATACACTGGCTCTACACGACCTGGCCTTAACCAATCATTTGTTATCACCACAATACATGTTCAGTAGTTATCGACTATCTATACGCTGCGCCTCTCGACTCCTTGCAGACCTCCACGCATGCCGACACTAGGTCACACGTACGAGAGCAACGTGCACGTAACAACACCTGAAGCCGTCTACGCGCCTGACTCCATTGCGAAAGGCCTCCAAACTGGCAACATCATCCGTTCTGCCCTGGGCTGCTGTTGCTGCCTCTCTTGGCGCCAAATTCTTTCTCTTGAGACCATCCATGGGGCCTCTCTTCTTACCCGACTTTGCAACTCGTAGATTCTGTCTCAGGGACACACCGATGACCAGGGCACCCGTGTAGGGGAGGCGCTTGAATCTTGTCTACATGTAGCTTGTTCAGTTATCATCATATCCAGGAGTAGCGAAGTAGTATCTAGAGATCTCTCCTGGAAATTATCATCATGAGCGTCGCGCCCCTCGTCGACCCCATCTCGGCCGAGTTCTTCCAGATGATCATCAGCCAAGGAACACCATCTTCTACATGGCCAACCCTGCCATGTCATGCCAGCCTGCGCCGACGACGACTATGTACCAAGCCAGCATCAGGCGCAAGCCGAGATGCCTCCTCAACTATCCACAATGCTTTTGGAACTCGCGGTGTTGGCCACCGCGATAGTAAACGATCCTCCTAATCCCCAACGCCACGCAAAAGAACAGGCCAATTACACATGCCCTCCATCACGAGAGAAACGGGATCCACCGTACACGAGACTCTCAACACCGTGTGTGCCCTCGGCCGCAAGCGAGACACGCCGGCCAATGCTTGCGAGGATGCCGACAACATGCCGGCAGCCGAAGACGACAGCTCACATCCAGAGGCAGAGCTTGCCGCTCGCAGTGCCGCCGGCGACCCAGTCCATCGTGGGATGGAACTGAGCGACAGCGGGGACGGCCGAGATGCCGTCTCCGCCCAATTGAGCGAGCTGCTCTCCGTTCGCGGCATAGACGTCGACGAAACGGTTCATGTTGCCGATGGCGAACTTTTGGATCCCGTCCTTCGGCCGCTTCTGCCACTGGGGCTTGAGAATGGTCACCCAGCGACCCGTCTGGTTGTTGTGCTTGACGACGCTAGCAGGCTCCATGCCGTCAGAGTCCCAGGTCTCGTGGTCGGCCCAGTTGTATATCTTGATCGTGTCGTCGTAGGACGAGGTCGCAATGTGGCCCCCGGGGCTCCAGGAGGCGTGGGAGACGGACAGGCGGGAGTCGTGCTCGTAGAGCATGGCGGGGAAGCGCATGTCGCCCTTGCCGGAGACCTTGCGCAGGTCCCAGATCTTGACGGTCCGGTCGAGCGAGGCGGTGGCCAAAAGGTGCGGCTCACGAGGGTTCAGCGAGAACCCGCCAATCTTATTGTCGGAGAGCTGCCACGTCTCGCTTGACTTGGGGTCCCGAACGTCGACTTTGCCCACAGCTCCGCCAAGGGTCGAGAAGTAGATGATGTTCTTGTCCGTGAGAGGGATGTCGATGGCAGACAGGGGCACGTCCTCGTCCTTGTCCGCGGGCTCCCAGACGGGGACGCACATGTCCTTGGCCAGATCGAGGACGCGGATGGTGGAGTCGTATGACGATGTATACACCTTCTGGTGGTCGAAAGGAGAGACAATAATGGTTGTGATGGTCCTGGCATGGATCTTGTACGCGCCAATCTCGGGCTCCTTCCACTCTGCCTCTTCTTCGTCGTCGTCGTTACTCTCCGGGGGGCCCTCCTGTGAAGCGTCAAAGACACCGAGGGCGCCCTCTTTGTCACCAGCGAAGATGACTGCCTTCTCCTCGGTGGGGTGGAAAGCCGAAGCATAAATACGCTGAGGACATATTTTGATGTCTGCAATCATGTAAGCCAGAGTCTCGTGGAAGCAGAGGAAGCAACTCACCATTCGGAATCCACTTGTCGTAGAGCTCCAGCTTGCCCATCTTCTTGCGCAGCGCCTTCAGGTCCTTGTCGGATGTGTTCTCGATGTCCTCGTCGGTGAAGGTGGGAACACCCGGCTGGGCGCCGCGAGGCACCAGGCACCCAAGCCGTCGATACCCCTGTTGAACTTCTTTCCCTCGACGGCGATGTCACCCAGGCTAAAGGTTCCACCGACACGCTTCTTCTTCGCCTTCTCCTTGGCGGCTTGGTCCTCGATCTCGACCTCGTACTTCCTCTTGAGCGTCTCGTTGTCCGCATCGAGACCGGCGACGCGGGCGCTGCGACGGACGGGACCAGCGGGGGCGGCGGCGGCCTCCTTCTTGACGGGAGCGGATCGGGGTTTCGGTGCAGGCTTCGGCTTGGCTGGCATAATCTTGTTTGACGTCTGGGCCAAGTCCTTGAGAATACTCTGATTCCTCGCAATATTCTCCCGGCGCATGCGCTCGAAGGCGCTGATGGCCTCTTCGGGCTCCTCCTTCTTCTTGGGCGGCATGATGGCAATTGGCAGGGGAGAGCACGATTCTTGCAATTCGAGAGTAAAATGATGAGTGGAAGTTGCAACACTTTCTTGAAAAAGCGAGAATGTCCGAATCGATTCTTTCAAGTGTAGGTAGAACTCGTGGGTGGCGAGACTGGATCGAGCCGCGGTTCGACGAGAGCTGTGCGTCGCGAGTTAAGCAGGGTTCACGGTTTGCCAACACGAGCGAGTTAACTCACTCTGATGTAGCCGAGAGGTTGACAAAGTCCGTAATTCAAGCAATTTTACCTACAGAAGTCAACCAAATCGACGCTGCAGTTGGACGCAAGGACGTGCCCGAACCGAGATGGGGGGGAGGATCTCGAGGCCGCGGAAGAGCGCGACAGAGGCGACTTTCTTAATTGACCGAGAACGCGTCGCAGCGCGTCCTGGTCCTCGGCTCCCTTAGCACACTCACTGCTTTCTTCAGGGGGTTAAATACGTATTACGTCAGCGAACAATGGCCGTCCAGGGGGCTCTTCGAGGTCCCTGAATGGCCCGAGCTCCCCCCGTCGCGCGACTTTGGATGGGAAATTTTGTTCCTGGTTGCAGACTGCATAGAGTTGGCGGATCGCAAATCTTGAGTTGCGAAGCTTCATCCGACGTGTCGCGCAACAAAGACAACCACAATGTCCACGACACTAACTCCCTTCCTCTACCAAACGAGGACGATTCTCAGAGCCTCCGTGGCTCTGCGATCCCTCTCGACAACCGCCGTCCAACGGCATGCCCACCCACGAACCCGCGGCGAGCAGAGCATCCCCTTCGAATGGGACAGCCCGGCCGACGAACAACCCGACATCCCCAGCGGCCTCAACAACGCCGAGAAGTCCACAATCACACCGACCGAGAAATACATCTTCCAAAACATCTTTGCCGACATCGCGAAGCGCGGCGGCGCACCCCCGCCGGGCTCCCTCCATGATGCCGCCGCCAACGAGCAGGAATTGGGAGGCGAGTCTGGACCTGCACCCCGCGAGGCGATCCTGAGCAAGTTCCCTCGGTCCCTGCGCCGTGCCGCACAGGCGGCGTTGGAAATGCGCGAAGTCCAGGGCGACCAGCCGTCCTCGTCCTCCCGCATCTCGTTCAAGCCGGAAGAGGAGGACCTCGAATCAGACATTGACCTCGAGGCCGAAAGGGGACAAGCCGCGAGGCTAGAGGCCGCACGCGAAGAGCTCCGCACCCAGGAGGTGCTCAGGCTACAGGCCCTTCTGGACCAGTGCAACACCGACGTCGAGGTCTGGGACGTTCTGGAACGCGACGTCTTTTCCATGGTCGCGAAGCTGGGAATCTCCGAAGATGGGCAGCAGCAGCAGCCGCCGCCGCATCAGACACAAGCGGAAAAGAAGGCCAAGGGAAGACAGAAGCAGCTGAAGAAGACGGAAAACCCGGAACCGTCTCTGAGCATGGACTCCCACGGGGTCCTGTACTCGATGCACCTCCTCCAGGGCCTCAAGACCCTCGACCAGTCCTTTGCACGGTCGTCGCCCCTCGCGCTCAGCGTCCTCCCGCGCATCAAGCAGTTCGGCATCGCCTCGTACGTACTCGGCGTCTCGACGCCCTTCTACAACGAGCTGGCTTCCATCCTCTGGTACCGCCACGGCGACACGCGGGCCGTGCTCGCCATGCTCGACGAGATGCAGTTTGCCGGGCTCTTCTACGACGAGCAGACGCTGCGCCTGGTCGATACCATCGAGATGGCCCTAGCCTCCTTCCGGCGCGGCCAGCTGGGCGTCTTCTCCCAGGCTATCGGAACAATGCCGGGCTACAATCTCGATGTCAAGTCCCAGGTCGCGCGTTACGCGCGGCGCGTCCGCCACAACGTCAAGACGCAAAACCGCCAGGCGAGGTACTGAGGTCCCCGGGTGTAGGGATAGGAGCCGCTGTCCGCAGTAGCGGCCTGTATAAAACACTGTATCATATCTGTAATCGCAATACTGCTCATACCAGAATCCATCCTAGCTGTTGGGTCAGTAATTAGAAATCTGGCGCATGGCGCTGCTGACTCGCGAGAGTCGTCAAATCAACCCAAATCAAGACACAGCCGCGCTAGTCAAGCATCTCGATGCCGGGTGAGATAACCGTAAGCCGCCGCGCACAACAGCAGATAAACCTCGCCAAAGTGAGAAAGCAGCCCGGGTCTAGTATACCGCTCTTCCCGAATACCTCAAGCGCCTTGCCGGCCTCATGCCGGACTCTCTCGGCATTATAGAAGGTCTGTGGTACCGAGGAGTTGGAAACCTGCGGGAGCTAAACAAGTGCCGCCACCCCAACGCCATGAGCCCATTCCTCAGCCCACGAGCTTGGATGCTTTGTCCCCCGGCCTTGACTACTAGCCTCTTGCCCGGATAGTCCAAGAAAGACCGGCATTCGTTCCTGACTGACAGCCGGTTAGAAGCTTGGTATTCCCTCGACCGTGTTGTCGGGAATGGCACCCTGTTAGCTGAAGTGTAATGGACACCGAGCCATAGGACGCCTCGGGGCCAAGACTTTCGATAGATATAACTCCCATCCTGTGGATCTGGCTATTATATCATGATCGTCCGACTAGTAGCCTCGTCTTGGCTTCAAGGCTATTGAAACAACTGCCGAGTTTCCTTTGAACCACGTAATCGCGCAGCCTCATTGAATACCTCGAGACCATTACCCCTCACCGTCAGAAAAAGAAAACCGTGGGTCCATGGACTAACTCGCGTGGGAAATTCAAATTCGATCAACCCCATTTAAGCCTGGTCAGGTACTGGCTTGGAAGCGCCTGTGGTTACACTATGCTCGAAGGAGAAGCTATGCGGAATCGTCGGGGTCCGCTAAGGTTACCTCGTATGCAAGTGTTGCTGAGAGCTCGAGTCTTCGGAATACAAGCAAGCTATGGTGACCGCAAGCTGGCAACAACCTCGCAAGCACTTTGGCTGTTCAAACGCTGTGCTTGGAGGATTATGGTATGAGATATTTATCATCATGTGCTTAGAAGGGAAAGAAGCCCGCACCATGAAATCCGCCATCCATAGTAGAGGCGATCAAAAGGATGGAGATATAGGATATAAATTTACTTTTCGTATTTTTGTATTTGAAAAAAGAAAAAGCCGCACATTCGAGACATGTTGGAAGGCGGTCAGTCAGCTTCACAGAGTCTCGAAAAGCAGTAGAGAAAGAGAGAGGTTGTGCCGAATGATTGCTCGTAACTTTGCCCCCATGCTGTAAATCCCCCAAAGATGCAGTTATCCCGACGAATTATCAGACAGTAAAGTAAGGAAGCAGATGACGAGGTTTTGTGAATTTACAATTCAAAACATGTCCATTAAACTGCTCGTGTCTAGCTAGATGAAGGTTTTTCTTCTTCTTATTGTGAGTACATTATGTTCAGGACATATGGAGTGAATAGAGAGATAGGTCAAGTATTTAAAAGGTATCTATCTATCTATCTATCTATCTATCTATCTATCTATCTATCTGTCTATCTTTGAGATCTAGATCGACACAAGTTAAAAAGCTGAATTACATACATACTGACTAGTCAGTCAGCAATTGTGTGCTTCCAAAGCAATCAAGTCTTCTTTCTGTAATGCATTTTATGGGAAAGATGCATGCTGTCTTGATAAATATTGCTGGGACAAGCAAATATGCATAATAAAAAACAGAATGAGCAAACAAACAACGACTTGGCAACCACGTTGTTGTTCTGCGTCACTGGCAAAAGGTGAAGTTGCGGCCAGTGTGGATTGAACACACGACCTTCAGATTGATTGAATGAAGTTTCCAGGGTCGAGAACCCGCTTCAGTCTGACGCTCTCCCAACTGAGCTATGTCCGCCGCCATCTTCGAGATCCACAGCCTGGTGTCAGTTCTATCAACCCCGGGACACAATGACAACATCGCGATCGTGACATTTGTCAGGCGTAGGTAAGAGTCAGAGACACGCAGCCGTGTCAACAAGACCGGAGAGAGTCATGAGGGGTGGGTGACGGCAGGCCGAGGGTGGTATGTGCATCGTCTCGTGACAGTCGGGCATTGTTTACTGATGCGGTGTCGCCGTCGGCGAGTCACTCTGAGACAACATCATGACCTAGCAGTTCAGCCTCAAATAAGGTATATTTTATTGAGTGCCCGGTATTCTGGTATGCGCCGTCGGAGACGGCAACCCCCCCCTCGGCTTCGCTGGCTGAGATGCGGCCACAATGCCTCGTCTTGAAATAGAGAAGAAAAAAATAGAATCCTGCTTTTTCATGTCGCAGAGTCATGACCCGTATTAACACCCAAATCACACCCACATGCATCGCCTTCATCCGGTCCGAGCTCGCTCGGCCACGCAGCGCCGACGCCTCTGCTCTCTTTTTTACCACCCACGGGTAGCCAGCTTCTCCTCGGCCTTCAGGCTGTCGCAGTTGATGCCGACCATGGCCTCACCCAGTCCCTCGCTGCACTCGGCGAGCACCTTGGGGTCCTTGTAGTGCGTCGTCGCCCTCACGATGGCCCTGGCGCGCTTCGCCGGGTCGCCAGACTTGAAGATGCCGCTGCCGACGAAGACGCCGTCGCAGCCGAGCTGCATCATCAGCGCCGCGTCCGCGGGGGTGGCGACGCCGCCGGCGGCGAAGTTGACGACGGGCAGACGGCCCAGCTCGGCCGTCTGCTGGAGGAGCGTGGGGTCGACACCGATCTCCCTCGCCATGGCGCGGATGCCGATGACGCCCTCGGTCTGGAGGATGGCCTTGGCGCGCGCAATGTCCTTGGTGACCGTCTTGACGTGGGTGACGGCCTCGACGACGTCGCCGGTGCCGGCCTCGCCCTTTGTGCGGATCATGGCGGCGCCCTCTGCGATCCTGCGCAGCGCCTCGCCGAGGTTCCTGCAGCCGCAGACGAAGGGCGCCTTGAAGTCGGCCTTCTCGACGTGGTACACCTTGTCGGCGGGCGTGAGCACCTCGCTCTCGTCGATGTAGTCGCGCCCAGGGCCTCGAGGATCTGGCACTCGACAAAGTGGCCGATGCGGGCCTTGGCCATGACGGGGATGGTGACGGCGTTCTGGATCTCCTTGATGACGGCCGGGTCGGACATGCGGGCGACGCCGCCGTCCTTGCGGATGTCGGCGGGGACGCGCTCCAGGGCCATGACGGCGCAGGCGCCGGCCTCCTCGGCAATGCGGGCTTGCGCCGCGTCCGTCACGTCCATGATGACGCCGCCCTTGAGCATCTGGGCGAGCCCGGCCTTGACGGCGAACGAGTTCTTGGCGGCATCGCCGTTGGCGCCGTTGGTCTTGGTTGCGTCGTTGTTGGTCATGTTGACTTGGTTTTTGAGGATTGTCTCTAGGGATATGTGCTCAGATGAGGTAAACCGCCGCGCGACGAAGGACAACGGCGAGGTTGAGGTGGGATGATACAGAAAAGGCACTGAATCGAGGAGCCGGGAATAAAACGGCTTGGTGAGTGAGGGGTATCTTTGTTCTGTCAATCAATCAGAGAGAGAGGAGGGCCTCGAAATGGTCAAAGAGGATTCGAGATGCTCCGCTTCGTGATGGGTCTTGTTTCTTCGTCTTGTTTGAAATCCGGGGAAGGGGTCTTTGGCGGGTTGAGGGAGAGGAATAACAGGAGGGGGGGCAATTAGTTATATGTCGGCGGCGACGACGACGACAACTCGATGATGCACGGCAACAGAGATTGGACGAGAAATTTTTTATTTTTTTACACTTTTCTGTACCGAGTCATCCCGTCTTTGCCGCGGAGGACCCCTTACGATCTGCCTGGAGAGGAACACACACACACACACACCATCAGCCTATGCGAGCCGAGAAACCCCCTCCCCCCCCAGCGGCGGCCGTGGTCGCGGCCTTGACCGAGTCGGCGGAGACACTTGGCCGTAAGGAACCCCTAATTAGGGCCGTACTACCTCACGGTGCGGTGGATGGGTGGGAGGGGTTTGACTGGCGAGAGAGTGGACGGACAAAGTCCCGATCTCGGAAAGGCAAGATACGGTTACTCCGGACCCCGGTACAGGGGCAACCTTAATGGAATCGCGGTGTCATCGAAGTCTTCAGTCTCCAACCAAGATGCCGCGGCGGGCGGCGGGCGGGCAGCCCACGCACCAGTGTTTGGACGAGGTGGCGGAGCCTGGTAAGGTGATTCTGGAGCGAGCTGGAGAAGAAGAAGCCGCCGCATGTGGATTGTCCTGATGTGGAGAAGGCGAAAGCAGTCAGACACTCACTCGGTCCCCGTCTGCGTGTTAGGACGGTCCGACGCATTCTCTTGAACACGGGCCATCACGACGTGATGACAATGCGCTCACATGCAACCAACCCCTGTGACTGTCTCCATGTACAGAGTCTCGACAACTGTCTACGCATCCCGCTGGGGGGCCTGAGCAACTCCGAACGGCGGCGAGGGTTGAGGTCGTCCAAGGGCTTGGAGGCGAGCGGTTGTCATCGGATGTGAAGCCGAGCCCCTCCAACCTGATCCCGGCCGCCGCTCTGTTTCTTCCGCGCGGAAGAGCAAGGCATGCTGTTCCGCCCGTTCGAGCAAACCGTATGTACGTGGTCCGTCGCGTAGCGTAATCAATCTTTCCTCGCCGCCCCTCGATGTGTTTCCATGGTCTCCATCCGCCGCCTTTCTGAGCCCCCGTTGCCCCGCCATTCGTCGACATCGACATGCGACATCCACCTGGGCTCGTCTTGCGGCCGCGTCCTTTACGCCCTTTGCGCCCCTCGGCAACCCACGAAAACAGACCTCCATACCCATACAGCGCCGCGAGTCGGCCGTGCGATACGTAACGGTCTCCCGACGGCCCACCGCCGACATCTCTGACTAGGCCACCACTCACCACCACCCACCAGATAACTAGCAAGGGTCTACCACGAACCTTTATCGCCAAGGCCGTCCACTCGACCCCGTATCCCGTTCTCCCACGTCTACTGCTCCTGTTCGCCGGTCCGGAACGCGGTCTAGTCGTGTTCGAGGGCGTAAATGACTCAATCGCAACAACCACAATCCTCGGCGACTCTTCTTGTTCCAAAGAATTCTGTGCACCGTCTTCGACAACAGCGTCAACAACACCAACATCAGACACGAGCTCCGACGATGCCTTCACTTACCGTCGGCGTGCTGGCCCTCCAGGGCGGCTTCCACGAGCACGTCCAGCTCCTGCGGAAGGCCGCCGCCTGGCTTGCAACGGCCCAGTCACCGGCGCCAAGCCCGAGACCCGATATCGCAGCCATCGAGGTCCGCACCCAGGCAGAGCTCCGCCGCTGCGATGCCCTCATCATTCCGGGCGGAGAGAGCACCACCATCTCGTTGGTCGCGACGCAGTCCGGGTTGATGGAGCCCCTGAAGGAATTCGTCAAGTAAGTCTGCCCGTCAACTTTCGTTGAATGTTTTTTATTGTTATCTTATCGTGATGTCATTCGCAAACCCGGCAAGCATTCCAGAAAATTGTTTTTCTCCGTCCTCTCAATCACTCTCTTCAAAACATCCCTTCTGGTGAGACAGTGTCTGATGCCTCTTTCGCTACAGGGTCACCCGCAAGCCAGTCTGGGGCACATGTGCAGGTGCGATTCTTCTCGCCGATGAAGCCAACGCCACCAAGAAGGGCGGCCAGGAGCTCATTGGGGGCCTCGGCGTCCGTGTTCACCGCAACCACTTTGGCAGGCAAATCGAGAGCTTCGTCGCCGACCTCGACTTGCCGTTCCTTTCACAGAGTGGCGGTGTTACGAAAACGGCGTCTTCGCCCTACCCGGGCGTCTTTATTCGCGCCCCAATTGTTGAGGAGATCCTCTCGACCGAGGCCAAGCCGTCGTCGTCGGTTGAGGTGCTGGCCGTCCTGCCGGGGCGCAAGACGAGAGCCGCCGAGGGTGTCAGCCAGAGCACGGCGGACGATTCGGTGGGTGACATCGTCGCCGTGAGACAGAACAACATCTTTGCCACGAGTTTCCACCCGGAGCTGACTGACGACATTCGCATTCATGTCTGGTGGCTGGAGCAGGTGGTCCAGTCCGTGGCACCGACATCATCTGCATGAGTTGCGGACATTACGGCTGTACATGATGATGTCATGACTCATGAAGTAATAGGAGCAGCAGCAGCATTCATGACAGACTCGAAGCCATTGATGAAGGGGGCCCGCCGAGGGGGGCGTACCGTTTCTGCATCGACGTCGAGGGGTGGCATGGTGCGTGTTGCCCGCCGGCAGCAACAGTTTGAATTCAAATCAGCAGGTGGGCGGCGATGAAAGGAGGGTCTCCAATCTTGCATCACGCATAGACGCAACGGGCAGATGTTTGCAGATCTTGGTGCTGGCCGCAGCGCCGCAACGGGGACGGAGAGTTTCCGTAGTGCTGCTATCTCGTTGGAATGAGGAGAAACGGGCTAGCGACACCCGTGGCTTGCGCGGAAAACGAACCTCCCGTCACTTAGCACCAAAACCAGACCACGGGGAGCCGAGACGTCGCCGACACGGCCCGGAAAACGAGGTTCATTTCCACGGGGTTTGCTGCAGCCGACCATAAGGTTGCCACCAAGAGTTCTGTAGGGCAAATAGAATAGAATTAGATGCGACGAGTCCGTACGTGATCGTCTACTTCCAGCGCAGCCGCCAACATGGAGGGGGCGTCGAGATGTCACCGACCATACCCATGAGTGTAGAACCTGAGCCACGACGAGGTAATACCTCGTCTGCTGTTTCGCCCGCGCGTATCACCATGACTTCAGAAGTTGGTTCCTGAATATTTCACGTGTGCGGGCGAAGCGATTGTCAAATAGAAGCCCGCAACCCCGGAAAATGATGAAATGATCTTCGAAATGATCTTCCATTGTGTCTCACACCGACGACGTCGTCAACGAGATGGCCAAGCAAGAAAGAAGTGCGGCTGGTGTGAGGAGGGGGGGGGGGTTTCTTGCAAGAAATTACACGGTAAACAAACCACTGCAACCACGTCGTTCCCAAGACACAAAACCCTTGATTCCCGTTGTGGCCAAGCAACGTGGTTTTAGCCAGGGGATATGCGGACTGCTTATCATTCTCCCATCTTGATGCTCGTAGCCAAAGTTTTCAAGAAAAGGCGGTTGTGTTTGGGACCCTGGCTACCAACCAACCATGTATTTTCTTTTTAAACAAATGCACAAGATCACAGTCACCAAGTCGCCGGGATACGTTCGGGAACAAGACAGCTGTGCTATCACCGGAGCAGACAGAAGAAGACCATAGTTCCGTAGGATTAATCATTTTGGATTTGTTTGACTTCGAAATCGTCAGGTATGTGTTAGTAAATCCTCTGTCTGCTAGGTCTAATACATAGGACTGTTCTAGTGATGCTGGAGCATGTACTAGATCGAGATGAGTGTATAGATACAGTAAATAGTTAGGCCCTGGAAGGCCAGAATCGAAAACAAGTGGTATCAAGTATTATCCAAGGAAGTAAATCAATAATGCCCCAACTACCACGCTGATGAAATGTTGCTGCCTTTACTAATTGGCAACATCCTCCACACCCCTTTCCCATTCCGCTTATAAAGCAACAAGTAACAAAAGAACTAATGTCGTCGCGCCGAGGACTAATGGCCTGTCGGAGGAGACGAGCCGTCCAGCACCGCTATTGAAGTTGCCGGGCCTGAACGACCCACTGGGCTCGCTGGTGACGGTCGCGGTCCTCTCCGCGGTCAGGGTTACTGTGGCGGTCTGGGTGACGGGCTCGGCGAAGAGGCCTCCGTCGATGGTCGAGATGCGTCCGGTGTAACCGGTGATCTGTGGCAAGCAGGGCTCGCTAGCGCAAGTCCTGACGATGGTGCGAGTCGTAGTGAAGCTAGGCTCGGTGATCGTCTCGACGTATGTCGATGTGATGACGGCGTCAGTTGCTTGAGGCACGGTCAGGACTGCACTGAAGGGCGTCGGGCAGTCGGTGCAAGTAGCCTGGGTCGTGGTGAACCCCGCGGGCAGTTCGTTCCCGGACGGCTGGCATGAGGCGATGGAGCCGGTGCAGGTTTGCGTGATGGTGTAAGTCTGCGGCCTCAAACCCTGTGAACACTCGGGACAGAAGGTGGGATACACTGTTGTGTATACCGCCGTGAATGGGTCATTGTTGGTCCCTGCGGGAGCGAGCTGCCCAGGCAGGATGTAGATCGATATCGGCTCTACCCTGGTGACGGTGAGAGCGGCTAATGTCGTGGTGGAAGAACATTCTTCTTGTCTAGGCTGGACCCTTGCCCCGGACGCAACGGCAGCGAATGCAAAGATGAACGGCAACATTTTTGGGAGAGGTAGGGGTTTCTCAGATGCAGCCAGAGCAGCAGAGATGGAGCTGAAATGGAATGCAGACAAACTCTATATCAGGATAATCTCGAGTGGCATGGATCGGTACCGTATGCTTTCTTTAACCGGACGCCAATCCCTTATTCGAATCTGACGTCCATCTCCGGACGTCATGTCACACCGGGCGTCAACTCTATTGCCCACAAAACCCTTTGGGTGAACGCCCAAAAAAGCTCCGCGGGGCGGCAGACGCCGTCTCTACAAAGCCCAGGCCCGCGGATGTCGAAGGGCCTGCCGAGCGTGAGTGACCGAAAGCGACCTGGCCAAGCCTTTGTGACTGCGATCGTGATCTGGTCTTCACCAAGGCTCCAATGCCTGGCCTTGCCCGGCGCCCCCTTCTCCGGGTGCGGCCAGAGCTGTGATGGTCGGGTAGGGTGACCGCAATCCCGACTTTCAACGGGCTGGCCATTGCAAAGAGGCTAGCCGGATCCGAACAGGACGGATCAGAAATATTCGTCTAGAGCTCCGTGGGAACGGTGAGATTGAGTTCGGGGGGCCCAGACTCCATGGCGGACATGTCTTACTTGGCTGACCAACCGCTGCGGCTCCTCCGGGGGGTGGGGAGGGGTTACGCGACAACTGTCGCCAAGGGCTTCATTCCCGTCTCTAGTTCGCGTGCTAACCGGACTGCCTGCCAGGCAAAGTGTGACAGCTTCGGCGAGCGAGATGATCGCCTCTGTCGCTTCCGGGATGTGGCGTCGAGGCTCCCCAAGGGGTCCAGACCTTTGAGGGAGCAACCGAGAGACTGGGAGGCCGCGCCACAGTCTCCAGCCAGTAACGGGCCCCCTACATGAAGTATACGAACGCCTCCCGAGATGAGCTTGGACGCATCTGTACAAGTTGGTCTTCAGCTCTCTCAACCGCCCTGTACCGATTCGAGCGAGCTACCTCACTCGCACCGCTTTCGGACGAAAAGATGCGAATCATCCGAGACCTGTTGTCGATTAGCGGGTGTCTGCTCGCCATGGGCGGGAGCAAATCCTCCCAGATCATGGCTAGCCGTAAGGCCTAGTGCGAGGCCGGGTGTTGTCATCCCAACCGTGCATGACCCGCGGGCACGCCATCCGAGATCACGGCCGTCTACGGACGGTAATTAGCAACGATGTCGTGCATGCATTGGCTTCACTCGCCGCCCGAGCTACAGGCGACGACGACAATGTGATTGTCAAAGTTGTAGGTCTCTCGCATCAATTGTTCCGACGGACGTGGGAATCCCACTTGCCGCTCCCAAAACAGCTTTGGAGCCCTCTCGTCGACGGACTTGTCTTAGATCTTCGAGACGCCAGGACGAATGTCAACGAAGGGTGGCACACACGTCTCTGACCGCAACGAGCAGCCGTGGCCATAACCAGTCGTCGGGTAGGTGGCCAAGAAGTCGGCAAGACACCAGTCATCCTGCTTTCGATATGGGAAGCTCCAGTCTCTGCCGTGTCATCGACGAGGAGCACTCGGCCCGGCCTGCGCTTTCGCCACGGCGTGCCATCTCCCCCCCTCGCCTCTCTCTTTCTCTGTCTCTGATATCTTTTCGTTTTACATCTCGTCATTACCTGGTCGCTGGAATCGAGCCCAAGGAAGACTGTCCGTCACAGAAACACGTTGCGATAGAACTTGGCGTGCGCCCAAGGCTGAAGACAGACCCTTCCAGGTTCCGCACAGGAACGACATTCCACACACTTCAAGCCATTCCGTTCGACAGGCACGCGGCAGTCTCACGGCAACGAGAGCAACAAAAACTTTCACCTCGCTGAAATAATCAAACCATATTCGCCGCCGTGCTGGACCCGATCAAGTATTTGTTTCAAGGCGTTCACACTCTCGACAGCTCCTCCGTTGACTTCCTCTCCCCCCTTCTCCCCCCCCGTTGGAACAGCGGCGCCTCCCGTGATTTGCGAGAGATGTCATCGCATGTTCAGTAGTGAGCAGAAGTTTTCCTTGAACAGTTTCCAAATCTTCTTGTCAAGAGGAGAAAGAAAGAAAGACCGTCTCTGATTACGCAACATCGAGGCACACCCAAGAGCAAGCCCTCTGCTGCTCGGCTTCCAGACCTGGCGTCTTGGACGGTCTTGAGACTATCGTGCTGGAACCACGCAGCAGCCATTCATCATGAAGTTCGTCACGGCACTGAGCCTGCTGGCATCCGCCAGTCAGTACTGGCGCGTGGCCGGCCTGCCTCAATTCCCTGACAACCCGGTCTGTGCCGCCGGCATCACGTCCGTCGAAGTACAGCCGGTGCAGTTCATCGTGCGCCAGCCCATCTACATCAGCGCTTTCCTGCCGGCCAACACCGTCCTGGTGCTTGATGACGGCCTCACCCTCACCATCACCAATGCGCCCATGACCTTGATCACCGAAATTGACAAGTTGGGAACTCTGACCTCCCAAGTGACTAGGTGAGCCATCCGTGCCTCACGATGCCTCGTAGAACCGTCACTGACTGGCCCAGGATCATTCAACAGGTTTCCTCTATCCCCAACGCCTATGTGACCATCACCAGGGGTGGCCATGCCGGGTCTCTGGCAAGCACAATCACCGTGTTTCCCTCGGGCCCGGACGGCCTCGGGACTTACCTGGTTTTCACCCCCTTTGCCGCCACTGCCCCTACGACTGGAAACGCCGTCCCAGTCCCCCCGACTGCTGGATCGCCTCCGGCCACGATTGTCGGCCCGCCTATCGATGCGAGCCGTCTCGTCACCCAGTCTGCAACAACCACCGTCACGGTTGGAGGTCTTAGGGATGGTACGCAGCCGAGGATCTTCAGCTTGATCCCGGTCCCCGGCGAGTCCATTGCGACGGTGCTCGTCGAGACTGGGCTTGGAGCAGACAGCACTTTCATCGGACCGGCGACCACCAGACCCGCTCTAGAGATTTACCCCGAGCCGGGCTGGTTGGGAACCGCGACTATCCCGCCTACCGGAAGCGACACGCTTGGCACTGTAATCGTTGGCGTTGCAGCCAACTCTCTGTTGGGCGGCATCCCCACTCCCGTCTTGACGGGCTTCTCGGGCGCAACCCCGGGTCCCAGCCCAGCCTCGATTCCGGTGACCATTGCTCCCACTGCCCCTGGCGGCGGAGCGCTTCTTCAGTCGTTCACCGGACCATACAGCACCATCACCATCGGCGGCGCTGAGGGAGTGCCCAGAAACCTCACCGTTGTGGATTCTGCCAACTCCGAAGGTACTGTCTTCATGCAAACCTTTGACAGCTTCTCCATCACCGTCACTGGGCCTCAGAACGTCATCACCGTTCTTGGTAATGCTGGCGTGACACCCGCTGCCATCACGTTGCCCGGCGATAGAGATATCCCGCAAACAATCGCCGACGATGGAGTTTTGCAAATCATCCAGACCCCGGAGGCGAGGCCGACTTCCTCGCCAGGCTGGCGACCATGACCGTTGGCGCCGCAGATGGCCAGGATGGGACCTTCACGCTTATCCCTACTTCTGGAAGTGTTGGCACCGTGGTCGTCCAGACCGCGCGTCCTGTCTTTGGCTCCTTGTTCCAAACCACTCGCGTTCCCGGACCTACAGAGACGACGATCTCGATTCCGGCACCCGAGGGAAGCACTGGCACCGTCGTTGAGCAGACCACTGACGGCTACACCGGTCCCGCTCCTGGCCCATTCACAACCGTCAACGTCGGTGGTGGCCAGGGCGGAACCCCGGCGACTGTGACGATTCCCCCGGCAGCCGGTGACACAGACGGCCTCTTCACCGTCCTTGTTCAGAGTTTGGATCCCGCGGCATTCACCGGACCCTTCAACACCATCACAGCCGGCGGCAACACTGGAACTTCCCCGGTTACGCTGACGCTTCCGCCCACCGGAACTGGCCAGACTGGCACTGTGGTCGTCCAGCCTGCCATCACCCCCTTTACCGGCCCTTTCACCACCATCACGACGGACGGAAACACCGGAACTCTCCCAGTCACCCTTACGATAGTGCCTGCCGGCAGCCCGACCTTGGGAACCGTAATCGTGCAGACTCCCTCACGGGCGGTTCTACCAGCCCTTTTCAGGACGTTGGCTGCGCTTCCGATCGCTGGTCTCGGCGTGAGTATCACTTTGCCATTGGGCGGTGCTTCTCCGGCTTCGCAGCCCGGGACTATCGTCATCGCTTTGGGCTTGGGCGGAAACGACCCGGCTACGACCCAGCCCGCGGCTCTGTCTGCCAACCTTGTCACCATCCGCGGCGACTACAACGGTACAGATCCGTTGACCTTGACGCTGCCGCCTCAGGGGGACAACCCGGTTGCCACCATTATCGAGCAGCTGCCCATCGGATTGAGTCTGGGCCTTTCTATCGGATTTCCCGCCGCTACTCCGACTGTTCCTCCCGCCACGAACCCGGCCACCAACGCGCAGGGTGCTTCTACTGCAAACCCTGTTGCCGGCGGCGCCCTGCCGCGCATCACGAGCGGCTTCTCCGGAACCGCTCCGACCACTTTGACTCTGCCGCCGACAGGCACACAGACGGTCGGCCAGGTCTTGGTTCTGACTCCTTTGAACAGCCCTGCCGGGCCCGCTGCGACCGGCCCCGCGGCATCTGCTGCTCCTCAGGCAATCAACACCATTACGACTGGGTTCGCGGGACCTCAAACCACGACGGTGACTCTTCAACCAGCAGGCGGTGCTTCTAATGCCCCCGTCATCTTGGTGTTGACGCCGACCCCCGCTGCCTCGACGGCCGCCGGCACCCCCCAGGGTGGTCTGCCTGCCTCCTTCACTACCCTCACTGGGGTTATCGGCGGAACCACTCCTGTCACCTTCACTTTCCCTCCCACGGGGACGAATACCGTCGGGACTGTTGTTGTGCTTGGCAACACTCAGGCGACGACGCCGCCGGCTGCCGCAACACCCACGGTCCCGGGACAAACCCAAGCTCCTGGGCCATCCAACACCGCGGTCCCGCAACCGACTGCCGGCAGTGGTCCATCCGGCCTCGCGCCTGGAGCCCTGGGTGCGTTCACCACCATCCAGTCGGGATTCAGCGGTGCTCAGCCGACTACCTTCACCGTTCCGCCAGCTGCCTCGGGCGGTGTCGGTACCGTCGTCATCCTCACCCCTACTAACTCGGCCGCCCCTCAACTCACGCTCCCTCCCGGCGTGCAATTCACAACGGTTACGAGCCCGTTCTCCGGCCCCTCTGTGCTAACCAATATCTTGTTGCCCACAGGTACTAACTCCGTAGGACCGTTCTCGTACAGGTGCCCTCTTCCCTGTTCACGGCTGCGCCGACTGCGGGTGTCGCAACCCCCGGGGCCAACACCAACTCGCCTCTTCTGCCGGCCATCACCATCCCGGGGATTACTATCGGCCTCCCGACCATCATTCTGCCTCTCCCCAGTATCAATCTCGCAATCACCCTGAGTCTGGGGGGCCCAGTGGCCACCACCGTCACTTTACCTCCCTCCGGCACCAACTCTGTCGGTATTGTCATCATCCAGACACCGACTGTCGCCGCGACTGCCGCTCCAGGCGCTGGTGTCTTCACAACTATCTTCGAGGGCTACTCCGGAACCGTCACAAGAACCACGACTCTCCCGCCGACGGGAGCCAGCACGCTCGGCATCGTGTTGATCCAGACGCCGACGGCCCCGGCCAACGTCCTCCAGACCACCACGGTCGGCTTCACCGGATCAGTCCCCACTACCGTCACCGTGCAGCCCCCCGGAGGTGGCTCTGGTATCGTGGTTGTCCAGACCCCCTCCCGAATCCCTTGCTTCGCCCTCGACCTCGGCCAGCATCTTCACGACCACCACCCAAGGCTTCACCGGAACCGCCCCCACCACCATCACCCTCCAGCCGTCCGGAACAGGCACGATTGGCACGGTGATTGTCCAGCCCCATCTTCCCCGGAAACACAGTTCTGCCGACCACTGCTGCGCCCAACATCTTCGTCACAATCACGACCGGAGGCCCCGTGGCGGCCACGTCCACGATCCTGCCTACTGGTACCAACTCGGTGGGCTTCGTCGTGGTACAGACTCCCACGACGGGCCCAAGTCCGACTGTTCCGCCCAACGTCCCGAGTGGGTTCATTCTCACGACCGTCGCCGGTACCGGCTCGGTGCCTACTACAGTGACCTTCCCTCCCTCGGGGAGCAACCCGGGCAGCGTTGTTGTCCAGACCCCCACCGTTACGCAGCCTCAGATCCAGATCCCCAGCAGTTTCGTCGTGGCCACTACCGGATACTCCGGATCAGTGACAGCGACGACCACCATCTTCCCGACTGGCACTGAGACCGTCGGCACCGTCTTGATCCAAACTCCAACCGGGTCTGCCGCTGGTGTTGCTCCCGCCATCACTCGTACCGAGGGCTACGATGGCAGCACCGTACGCACGACCACTCTGCCGCCTTCTGGATCTGAGACGGCCGGTGTTGTTCTGATTCAGACCCCGACTGGAACACCTGGCGCGTCGCCCAACACCCTCATCCTGACGAGCGGCTACGCCGGCTCTGCCACTTCGACGCTTACACTCACGCCCTCCGCGCCTGGTGACCCCCAAACTTTGGTTATCCTGACACCTACTGCCACCAATGCCGTGCCTGCCTCGGATGTGTCGTTCCTCACCACCACCGTGGGCTACACCGGCCTCGTCCCGACGACGACCACCATCTTCCCTTCGGGATCGAACACCGTTGGTGCGGTCATCATCCAGACGCCTCAGGGAACCTCCTCGCCACAGCTGAGCTACACAACCATTGTCAGCGGATACGATGGGTCTGTGACCCAGACGACGACGTTGCCCGTGTCCGGCACCGGCACCGTCGGCACGGTGGTTTTGCAGGTTCCTCTGTCAAACCTCCCTACTACCACCAGTGCCCCGGCAGCCCCCGAATTCTCCTTCATCACCGTGTCAACCGGTTACTCAGGGGTGGGAACCCAGACAACCACCGTCTTCCCAACCAGCAGCGGCGGAACTGGTCTTATTCTTATCCAGACGCCCACCCAAGCAGGTTCCGTGGTGCCTAGCATCACGGGCTATATCACGGTCACCTCGCCCTACTCTGGCGCCGTCACTCGCACGTCCACGCTGCCGCAAAGCGGCACCGAAGCTCTTGGTGTCGTTCTCGTCGAGGTTCCTACCCAGACGAGTGGCTCGCCGGCCGAGACTCCGACGGCCAACCCCTCCGTCACTCAATTCATCACCATCTCGAGTGGCTACAGTGGCGCGTCGACCCAGACCACGACCTTGTTGCCCACCGGCACGGAATCAGTCGGCGTAGTCATCATACAGACCCCCACGACATCCGACTCCGCCACCCCCAACCCCAGCGTCAGCTTTGTCACGACGACTGTGCTATGGGACTCCACGGGAGCAAGCACATCGACCGTCTTCCCTACAGGGACTCAGTCTGTTGGCACCGTCTTCGTGGCGCAACCCAGATTCGGGCGCTTCGTTACCAGGACGACCGGTTATTCCGCGACTGGCCTTTCTACAACCACGTCGCCCATGGTCAGCGGAACGGAGACTATCGGCATGGTCATCATCTACACGCCTTTCGAAGCGGCGTCGGATACCTCGACCCCCTCGAACATTGTGCCCACCCCAGCAGCGACCACGACGACTCCCGTCTCGTCTGCGGCGTTCGCAACGCTCATCAGCACCTACTCGGGATCTACTCCCTCAACCACGACCATTGCTCCCACCGACCCAAACAGCCAGGGCACTGTCGTGATTCTTGTGCCAAGCTCCACTGCCGGCCCCGCCGCCACTCCGACTACCAGTGTCGGCTTTGCTACGCTCGTCAGCACTTACTCGGGCTCTGCGACCTCGACTTCGACCATACTACCCTCGGGGACAGACACCCAGGGCACTCTTATCGTCTTAGTCCCGAGCAGTTCCGTTGACGCTGGAGTGCCGACTGTGGCGAGCAGCCCAGGCGCGACAAGCTCACCAACTGTGGTTTTCGCTACCCTCACGTCCACCTACGGGGGCTCTGTTACCTCGTTCCAGACTCTGCCGCCTTCTGGCACAGACCCCACAGGCACTCTCGTCATCCTTGTCCCGAGCAACGTCTTGGCTTCTCCCACAACCACGCCAGGTGCTACCCTTGCCACGGTCACATCGACCTACGCTGGATCCGTTATCTCAACAGCCATCGCTTCGCCGGCAAACCCCGGAGATCCGGGCACTGTCGTGATCCTGGTACCCAGCAGTACTGCTTCGCCCACCGTTGGTAACAACCTGTTCACGACGCTACTTTCCACGTACTCTGGGTCGGTCCCGTTGACCAGCACCATTGGCCCGGTCAACTCGGACGACCCAGCGACTGTCATCGTTCTTGTTCCGAGTGCTACTGGCGAGCCAGGTTCGACCACACCTGCTGCCGGCGGCGTCGTCACCAGCTTCTACAGCGGCTTGGTGCCTTCGACTTCCGTGTTGCCTCCTGGGCCCTCTGGTGAGCCTGGTGGCACAGTCATCTTCCTACCTAGCACCAGCGCGCCGACTGCTACTACCACGGCTCTGGCTGCTGGTATCTATACAAGCACTTACGGAGGATCGGTCACCTTGACGTCTACGTCACCAGCCGGGCCCTCTGGTGAACCCGGAGTCACCGTCATCTTCGTCCCTAGCAGCACTGCCGCGCCAACTACCACGGGCACTGCCTTGCCCGCTGGGTTGTTCACGAGCTTCTACGGTGGCTCAACCACCTTCACCTCGACCTTGCCTGCTGGGCAGTCTGGGGAGCCAGGAGCCACGATCATCTTCATCCCGACCAACACTGACACGCCATCTCCCACCGCTACCAATGTCGGCGGCTTGTTTACGAGCTTTTACGACGGCTCTGTCACTTCCACCTCCGTCGTGCCGACAGGACCCTTGGGCGAGCCTGGTGCGACCATCATCCTTATTCCGAGTACCACTGCTACTCCGGCTTTGCCGAATGTCTTGACCAGCACTTACAGTGGCTCAGTCACTTTGACGTCTGTTGTTTCTACTGGTTCCTCGGGCGAGCCTGGGCAGACAGTCATTTTTGTCCCAAGCTCTTCTGCCACGCCAGCACTCCCCAACGTCGTGACCAGTACGTATGGAGGCTCAGTGACTCTGACCTCAGTCATCTCTACAGGCTCACTGGGAGAGCCTGGACAGACAGTCATTTTCGTT
>JAIMZG010001312.1:0-20541 GCA_020466075.1 Colletotrichum coccodes
GACGTGGACGGGACGTGAGTGGTGAGACAATCTGGCGCCGACCGGCTGGATATTCTGGTTGGTTGGTTGGCTGCTAAGGCCGCTGCGGCTGCTGCTACGACAGCGGGAAACTGGTACAAAAAAACCTTGGGTCTGTGGCGGGGGACGAATGTTGCAAGGAGGAAAGAGGAGCGAGAACTGTTAGGGGGGAAGAGGGAACAGAAACCTAAGAGGGGAGGAAGCAGAAGAGAGAAGTGCGACGAGCGTATCCGTAAACTGGATGGGGATTTTGGGAAAAGGTGAAGGGATTCCGAATTGGGTTCTTCTTCAGCCCAATTCCCGGTCGCAGGACTGGCAGCGGACCGGGGGGCAACTATGGCACAAATTCACTGATGGGATTCAGGGGGGTGAGGATCTTGCAGACGCGCCAGCACCTCACCCAACGCTCGACAGGACTCGGGAGGCACAGGAGGGATGGAATAGGAGGCACATGAGGCGGTGCACCCTCGCTCCTTGGTGACACAGGAGGGACTAGACTGACTAGACGGGAATGGGGGGTGAAGGGGGAAGGGGAAGAGGGAGGGGGATGATGAAATCGCTCGAGTCCAAGCCTGGGACCGCCTCGTTCTGACACCCGCACGGTACGGGGAGAGCGACACAAGTACCCGCCCGGTCGGTGCGAGACACCACCCAGTCAGCCACAACGGGAAGGGAGAGGTGAAAGGTGGCACAGCCAATTGTCCTGTGTCGAAAGGGGGCGAATGGCAAAAACGGGAGGGGCAGTGGATGCGGAGCTGGCGCAGGTACGAGACATCTACAGTGCGAGTATTCTCCTTCTCGGCGACGGAAGGAGTTGCGGGTTGCTTACCAAAGCAATCCGTTACCCCCCAATTTGACCACAAAATTGCCTCTCTTTCCGAAGCACCAACCAGAGCGCCCATCGCCCCCAGCACATACAAATGTCGTGGGCAACTGGGCATCTGGGCATCTGGGCAGGAAATTGTCCATGAGCCTTCAATGAGCTGTCCACTAAGCGAAAGTCAAAGCGAGGCTAATGCCAGGCCTACAGGTGGAAACTGGCAATAGGCAAGCACTGGAACTCGATGGGGGTATCCTCGGCCGACATTGCGTCTCTCGGTCCATGGGAACAGAACTTTCAAGCAATAACCAGTCTGGTTTGTCAAGTTTTGCCATTGATTACTTCCCTGTTACCAGTGTTTTGCTGTTCGCTTCTGTGCTTATTCATTGTCGCGGCTTGGCAAACAGCTTGTTTCCCCTTCGCACGCGGACGATGTGGCTGTTCGTAATTATGCGTCTCGTAATGCTGACGACTCCGTCGATTACCATTTCTTACGAAGCTGAGCGCACAAATTGTCAACCGCCACATTCCCTTTCCAATTTGAGCCGCGTCGTCGTCCATCAGTGGATTGAGTCTCGAGCGGATCGATAGTTCTTCGACTGCCCCGTTGCCCCGTTGCCCCGTAGGCCCGTATCTGGCAGTTCAGCCCAGCATCGGCCGGACGTTGGCAGCCGAACAAGAGCCCGAGACAAGTTCGAGTTGGGAGAGACGAAGCAACCCTAGAGACGGGAGCCCTGCGGCGATCCGTTACAGCGTGGGCACGTGAGCAAGGAGACCCCATACACCCAGACAGACCTGCACTGCGTTTGCGGAACACATTAAATTAAACAAAGATAGGGGTGGGTTGCCTCAAAGGAAAGGACGGCTTGACGGTTAGGACGATCATGCGCAGTCTGGCGAGTGCCTCGATTGGACGGGACACCCAGAGAGGGTATGTTGCACCGCCGTTGCGTTATTGGCAATGTATTTGGATTCGAAAACTCGTACAACACGCGGCGTCTCATGCGGCTTCGCACAATGCTGCAATAGGTATCCTTCAGCCCCTTTCCTCCAGGTGTATGTATGCCTTCTGCTCAGCGCATTGCAAATCCCTTCCCACTACGTAGGGGAGTAGCCGTACATTTAGACAAAGGCGCGGGGAACGAAATGTTGGCGGGATGGGATGCTTGACGACAGTTATGTCACGTGCGAAAGCATCACGTCAGGCACGTGACACAACATTACTCAGTTGAGATTCCAAGCAAGAAGGGGTCGTGAGCATCCTTCCGAATTGGAGTTTACCACCCACATAAGCCTCTGTCTTGGCCCTGCTGAATGCCTCTGAATACAACTGACTTGAGCCTCTAGTGAGGACTTGTAGGAACTCTATATTGGAGCAGTGCTCCCAACCCAGGGCCTGTAGGTGTAGGGCCTGTGATTAAGACGCCAGTGTCTGTCTTCTTGGACAACGTCACCGTGTCTGGCCAACAGAATGCAAAGAACATTCAGCCCCCCCCGAATCCGGTCAGCCTTCTGTGTCTTACGAAAAGAACCGACCGGTCCGGCTTCTTCCCGTTCGCCCATCATGCTTTGTGTCTCTAATCAGTGCCTTCTCGACATCCAAGACATCGACAGCGTCCATGTTGGATCTTTGGGTTACATTAAACCACAAGTGCCTGCCCACGCTTCTTACGACAGTGTTCTAGACAACTGCAAACCGTCGCGTAATGGCAACGTCAAATGACATATCTACTCCCTCCAAGGTCGTACTGGGTGAAGCCTCAGCCTCGTCTCCTGCGTCTATACAAGAGAATTCAAAGCCCGGTCCGAAGGCCGTTCCAAAGCCCGATGAAGATATACCTCAACCGATTCTCCAGCCCCTCCGACTTGAAGGCGGCCAACACTTGGGCGCGGCTCACCCTAAAGCCGCAGAGCCAATTCCCCGTGCGTACATCACAGGATGGCGGCTTTACACCATCATCTTTGGGTACGTGACGTCTAGTCTGCCAGTCGTGTCGGCTGACTCCATCTCTCCAGCTTGTGCATGCCCCTTTTTCTCTCTACTCTAGAGACCACCATCGTCAACACCTCCTTAATGTCCATTTCCAATGCGTTACACAGCTTCGAACAGCGAGATTGAGTCGCGAGATTGTACCTGCTCACATATACAGGTACCGGCCCGACAATGCCCATTTGGCGTCGTGCGTAGAAGCTCTTGATTAACACTGGCCATGCCTTCTGGTCATATTCGCCAAATTCAGCGATATTCTGGCGAGGAAGCTGGTGATACTTCTAGCGTAGCATTGTCCATCTTCACCGTATTGTCCTTGTTTACGGCGTGGTATCGTCAACGGTAAAACTGTAAGGCAGCTCGAGTCCCCGTCTGTTATCGGACTAACACTGCTGGCAGGATGCTGGCAGGATCATCTTCTGTGCGCTTCAAGGCGTCCGCGCCTCGGAAATATATGCCATGATCAACCTCATCAGCCCCGAATCGGTTCCCTCCGGTCAATGGGGCGACATTGTCGCTGTCACTTCTCTCGTCGCGGCTTGGTGCTGGGAGATGTTATGAGCGATCATTCGAGTTGGCGGTGGGTTTTCTTACTCAAGCTTGTCTCCTCTCCCTCCACCTTAATCAATCTTGAACAATACACTCATTTGTTGCCATAGCGCGCCGACGGGTGTTTTTGCTACCGCTCTTCTCGCTTTTCTTCTGCCGAATAGTTTTCCGGACCACGGCCGCGGGGTAAATCAGCCAAGCATGCGAGCCAAGTCGACCAGAGCTGGAGTCGCCCGACTGGACTTTGTGGGGGCCACCGTGCTTCTCGCTTCCTCGGCTGTTCTCATTTTTGGATTCGAGGAGGCCGGCTCAAGATATCCGTGGAACAGCCCCGTCGTCATCTCTGCCATCACCATCGGCGGCAGTCTCTTTTTGGTCTTCTTTGCCTGTGAGTACGTGGTTGGCAAGCCGCAGTACCCACAAGAGCCCGTATTTCCCTTTCGCCTGATGAAGGATCGACATTTGGTCGGTCTAATCCTGTGAGCATTTCCCCAACTTTCACTGCAGCTCAAAGGCGCAGCTCACCAATGCCCATGCCAGGATCGCCTTCTTCACCGGTCCTCCCTTTATGACAGCTTCGATCAACCTCCCACAGCGCTTCCAGGCAATCAATGGACCGAGCCCGTTCAGTGCGGGCGTCCATTTGCTCTCTCTCCTCTTGGGCTCCCCACTGGTCGCCGCGGTCTCCGGTCATCTGGCTACCATGTGGGACGTCCCGCCTTTCCATCTGCTGCTGTTCGGAGCATCTGTGCAGATGCGGGCATTGGCCACGCCGGTTCCGCTGCTCCCGATAAACTGAAGCATCTCTCGGGCTTCGAAATGATTATGGGCTTTCGGATTCGGCATGACCCTGGTAACGCTCCTCATCTACGTCCCTTTCTTGGTTAACCGGGCGGACCTGGGTAAGCACCACCTTGCAGCTGTCATACATTTTCCTGACGAATGCCTGACGAATAAACAAAGCGGTTTCGATGGGTGCTGTGACACAGGTTCGCACATTGGGGGGCACCATTGGCTTGGCCGTGGGGTATGTCTTGTTTCTCCGTCTCAAACATGTCGTCTCACATTGATGCTGCCGCTGATTCGCTTGACACTTTGCAGTGCCACCATCCTCAACAATCACATCGCATACGGTCATCCAAGGCACCTCGACCCCTCAGAAATGCAGGCTATGTCGGCCTCGTTCCAGTTCATCGAAACTCTGTCGACCCCCACACGGACTGCAGCCCGATCCGTGTTCGATGATGGCTACAACGGCGGGCCCCGCACCATGCTCTATTCCAGCAAGGTCGTGCTTTGTCTCCATGACACTGATGTGGGATCAAAACCTTCTACGGGCTCGTGACATGACGGGGGATTCATCTGGCCTGACATTAGATTGTCTCGATCTTGTGCGCCAATGCGATAGGAGTAACGAACCTTGGCCAAGCTTTCGGACGGACCAGCCCATTGGACGGTTCAGACGTCGTGAACGCCTGGTGAAGGTTGGATAGCATTTGGGGAAACAACAGTCTGGCGGGGAAAGCTGATGCTCGAAAGCGTCAAAGTTCGAGGCGGTATGCATTCGACGGATGCCCGGGGGACCGATGCAACGCAAGCTGGATCTTCGAAACACTCAGCAGTCATACTACTTCCGGGGACACGCTCCGAGTGACAGGGTCTCCAATTCCCCCACAACGGATAACCTCGAAAGGGACAACACCACTTTGCTCCTGCATGCATGTATCCCGTTCCCTGCACTCATCGCCCGGAGGATGGCGCATGAGAAAGCTGGCGATACTGCACTGGCGATTCGTGGTCCTGCAACAACCAGTCGGCCGCAGCTATTTTGATCACTTCAAACTGCCTGACATGCAAACATTGTCTCGGGGATCGTGAGAGAGGGGTGGAGCAACTCGGCTGGGCAAAGTTGTAAAGCCTCCAATCGTGAGCCTCGATCTGGCCAAGACAAGGCACGGCAAGCTTAGACTTCAACTCTGCGACGATATTTCGGCGATAGTTCGGTGAGTGAGCTTGACGTCAAGATCTCCTGACTCGGCTATCCTAGTCCTGAAGCCGCCTTCTCCTCACCTGCAGAGCCGGAAATAGGGGCTTGGCCTGCAGGAAGAGGTTGGAGGACGCGACCAACGGGCTAGACAGCCACCCCATGCTACCCCGGACTCTGGCTTGCGGGGTGCAGAAAGGCGGGGGCGGCAGTCGACCTTTCCTAGGTTAATGGCCAGTTCAAGTCAAGACCAATTCAAACGGGGAAATCGGGTCTGATAATGTGTCCGATGCGTTGGCGCGCCGCGCGGGGACGCAGGAGCGAGCTCCGACCAATCCTTGGAGCTTCAAGCACGAGACAAGAGCTTGAGCTCCCAAAAACGGACACACGGCGCCTCTTCTGGGGATCAAGGTTTGTGGTGCGGCTCAACTTGTTAGGGGACCAGGCATTGGGCCTTCTTATCAAAAGACTTGGCGGTTTTCCGGCCGGGCCTGGGCTAGCTACTCCGCACATTCCGTCAATCGTCAGCTCTGCCTGTTGGGACGTGATGCCTTTCTGCCATCATCGGGCATGCGGAAGTTCTGCACATCGGCAGTGAGCTTCTGTCCATTATCTGGCCAATCTGTGCAGCGGCGTAACAATGCCACCGCATGAAGCTGGACTGCTCCTTCGCCATCTCTCGACGAAAGTGGGGAAGCTGAGGAGCATGTTGGATCGAGGGGGAAGCATAGCCATGCTGCCATGCATTCGTTCATTGGCTTTGGGTTGACACATTTCCGTAGACGCGCGTCGATGATAGGTCGCTACCCAGCAACACCGGATGACACGGACTCTGCATGCTCTGGACCAAATCACCCTCGAGGCCGCGGTACCCTGGACGGTCATTCCATGACTTCCCCTCACCATCTCCCTCCCTGCTGGATCTTGGTTTGAGATCCTGGAGAGTCTGGAGTAAAGTCGGGGTCGAGAACGATGCGACCGAACAACGAGGGGTAGCAACGAGCGGCACAAATGACCCTTTGCATAGGTTTCCTCCCATCTATTTAACGACCGCCCCGACGGGTTGGAATTCGTCTAGAATAATTCTTCTGTCACTCGAGCGCAGTCTTAGCAGTGTTGCAGTTGACCTGGGCACGGTGTTCACGGCTACTTTGACAACTGCTTATCCTCTACCCATCTCTCGAGCTCTTCGAGCCATCATCATCGTTTTGTTCTGATCTCTCTTGTCCACCGCCATAATGAGCGGAGCGATTCCGGACGAGTTTGACATCATTGTCTGTGGTGGAGGTAGTTGTGGATGCGTTGTTGCTGGGCGGTTGGTCTCATCTGCTCAGACAACCGTTGTTCTGGAAAAACGCTAATAACTCACAGACTTGCCAATCTGGACCACAACCTCAAGGTCCTCCTCATCGAGAATGGTGAGAGCAACCTCAACAACCCGTGGGTTTTTCGACCGGGCATCTACCCCCGAAACATGAAGCTGGACTCGAAGACGGCCACGTTTTACGAGTCCAGGCCCTCGAAGCACCTGTCCGGTCGATCCGCTATCGTGCCCTGCGCCAACATTCTGGGCGGCGGCTCTTCCATCAACTTCATGGTCAGTCAATGCCCCTATGGCACAGAATAAAACCAGCTGACGCGGCTCGCAGATGTACACCCGTGCTTCGGCCTCCGACTACGACGACTTTCAGGCCAAGGGCTGGTCTACCAAGGAGCTGCTGCCTCTCATGAAGAAGCACGAGACGTACCAGCGAGCTTCTCACAACCGGTGAGCCCGGGCCTCCATCCTTCCCCAATCACACGAACTCTGATCGGCTAACCATGTGACGAAAAGGGACACTCACGGGTTCGACGGGCCTATTAAGGTTTCATTCGGCAACTAGTAAGCTTTGGGCCCTGCGTAGAAGAGAAGCGTTATAGACGAAACCAAAACTAACCGTCTGTTCCTTAGCACTTACCCGATCAAGGATGACTTCCTCCGTGCCGCCTCGTCCCAGGGGATCCCTGTCGTGGATGATCTTCAGGATCTATCCACTGGCCACGGAGCCGAGCACTGGCTGAAGTGGATCAACCGGGACGTGAGTTAATTCTGCCCTCGACCCGCCTGCCGAAACTCATTGGCTGACCATGACCACCACCTCCTCAGACTGGCCGCCGCAGCGACAGTGCTCACGCGTATATCCACGCCACGCGGGCCAAGCACTCTAACCTCTACCTTGCTTGCAACACCAAGGTCGACAAGGTCATCATTGAGAATGGTCGAGCCGTCGCCGTCCACACGATGTAAGTGCCTCCCTGGCAAGCAATGTGCAGAGCCGGGATCCTGACGTCGATAACAGCCCGAGCAAGCCGCTCGACGCCAACGAGCTCAAGGGACGCACGTTCAGAGCCCGCAAGCAGATCGTCGTCTCTGGCGGAACTCTCTCGTCTCCTCTCATTCTTCAGCGCTCCGGCATCGGTGACCCCGAGAAGCTCCGTCGCGCTGGTGTCGAGCCCATCGTCGACCTTCCCGGTGTTGGTCTCAACTTCCAGGACCACTACTTGACCTTCTCGACCTACCGCGCCAAGCCCGGCACCGAGAGTTTCGACGACTTTGTTCGTGGAGACCCCGAAGTCCAGAAGCGTAAGTGCCAGACAACCCTACAGACCCTGCGGGAGCCGCCCGACTGACCCGACCACCAGGCGTCTTTGACGAGTGGAACCTCAAGGGCACCGGTCCTCTTGCCACCAACGGCATCGAGGCCGGCGTCAAGATCCGCCCCACCGCCGAGGAGCTCAAGGAGTTCGAGAGGTGGCCCACTCCACACTTCAAAGATGGCTGGAAGTCGTACTTTGAGAACAAGCCCGACAAGCCCGTGATGCACTACTCGGTCATCGCCGGTTGGTTCGGCGACCACATGGTCATGCCCCCCGGCAACTTCTTCACCATGTTCCACTTCCTCGAGTACCCCTTCTCCCGTGGGTCCACGCACATCGTCTCGCCCGACCCGTACGACGCGCCCGACTTCGACGCCGGCTTCATGAACGACGAGCGCGACATGGTCCCCATGGTCTGGGGTTACATCAAGTCTCGCGAGACGGCCCGCCGAATGGACGCCTACGCCGGCGAGGTCGCCAACATGCACCCGTTCTTCTCGTACGACTCCGACGCCCGCGCCAGAGATCTCAACCTCGACGACACCAACAAGTACGCCCTGCCCGGCAACCTTACCGCGGGTATCCAGCACGGCAGCTGGACTCAGCCACTCAACGAGGCGGAGAGGAAGGCCGACCTCAAGAAGACTCTGTCGGCCCACCGCGTTAACGTCCGCGAGACGCTCAAGTACACCGACGAGGACATCAAGGCTGTTGAGGAATGGGTCAAGCGCCACGTCGAGACCACCTGGCACAGTCTCGGGGTAAGTTGCTGCGCAGGATTGACAAGGACATCGAGCTAACAAAGAGACTAGACCTGCTCCATGGCCCCCAAGGAGGGCAACAGCATCGTCAAGCACGGTGTCCTGGACGAGCGCCTGAACGTCCACGGCGTCAAGGGCCTAAAGGTTGCCGACCTGTCCATCTGCCCCGACAACGTCGGCTGCAACACGTATGCTAACCATCTTTGCCCGCTTGCAAGTGAATTCCGCTAACCTGCCTCAGATATTCGACCGCCCTACTCATCGGCGAGAAGGCCGCCATGCTCGTCGCCGAGGACTTGGGCTACTCTGGCGAGGCCCTGGAGATGAAGGTGCCCACGTATCACGCCCCCGGGGAATTCGTGCTCCACTCTCGTCTCTAATTTAGACGGCACTACAACAATTTTTTGCCTCCGCCTCCAATGACTTGGGTCTATTTATGAGATCAGATTATCTTGCGGTCCGCAGTGTTTTGTCACTTCGAGTTTGTTGATAGCCAATTTGCAATTTTGCCAAGTACAAATGATGATTTAATTACAATTGTCACGTCTACTGTGAACGAGCTTCGTTCAGTTTATTATGCCTGGTCCCGTGTAGCCTCACCGCATTGCCGGCTCTCGTTTGATACACTCGTTCGCATTAGCGCACTGATGTGTTGTCTTGACTACCAGGTACTACGAATTGTATTGTGTCACCTATGCATTGGTTTCGGTGGTTAGCAAAAGAGTCGGTTGAACCTAGTTCGGTATTGGTTGAAGACATTCAAAAGCTTTTGTCATCTGCCTTGCGTGCACCCATAAACTCGAATCTGTACAGATATTGAGGTAATATGGCCTATCTCTAACTACGAGGCTCTCAAACTCACCTTACTCATCTATTTATAAGGTAGCAACCGGCCTCGCCATCCGCATCAATGCCCAAGCGATGTGCCGTGAGATGACGAGTCATAGAAATATCGTGGGATTGTTGCCCAGAAAGCACCGGTGTGAAGAGTGACCGGCACGGACTGCCGGTTCAGTGGAAACTATTGCGTAGTTGAAGTTCGGCCGATGAGCCACGAGTTACGTCATGATCGTGTTGATCTCGTCTCATTGCTTGCTCGCGCCAGATCAGAATATCGATTGTTTTCAAGACGGCCATCGCATGCAATCAGAACCCCCTTCAATACTCAACAAACGTAAACCCATGATCGTGGGTTTGCCAAGACGACTTCTAAAGTCAGAGAGAGCTCTTCTGTTTTTCGTCGAATCAAAATGTCCGACCCCAACTCCCCTCGCATCAGAACCGCGATACCCCATCGTGGGGCCTCTACCAGCGCGAGAACTTTTGGAAACTGAACGATGGCGAAGTCCTCAGTTCAACACTCGTGAGTGCTACCGAAGCGTTGATGAGAGCATGAGCCTGACGGCCCACCAGACCCAGATAAGCTCGAGGAGCTCGCCGAGCGGAAGCTTACGCAGAACGGATGGTATTCACCCCAACCTTTCCTTTCCGATATCCACGTGTGTCTCACTGCGATGCAGGTATTACGCTTCGTCAAACGCGGGCCTCTCGCACACCCACCTTGCGAACCGCCAAGCTTTCTTCCGGCACAAGATTGTCCCTCGTCAGCTTGTCGACACCAACGAGCGCTCCACGCGCACTACCATTTTCGGACACGAGGTCTCGGCGCCTTTCGGCATCGCGCCCATTGGCATCAACAAGATCTACCACCCGCAGGGCGAGCTTCCCGTCGCCAAGGTCGCCGGGGAGCTGGGCATCCCCTACAGCTTATCGACGGCCGGATCCTGCCCCATCGAGGACGTTGGTCGAGCCAACGACGAGGGTCGCGCATCGACGATTGAGGGCCGGTCGGCAGACAAGTCCAAAGTTCCAGAGGGGCCCCGGTTCTTCCAGCTGTACATGCCTCACGACGACGAGCTCACGATCTCGCTCTTGACCCGGGCATACGAGTCCGGCTTCACGGCGTGCATGCTCACGACCGACACCTGGCAGTTGGGCTGGCGACACGACGACGTCGCGACGTCCAACTACGCCTTCTACCGCGGCATCGGCGCCGACCTGGGCCTGACCGACCCCGTGTTCCAAAAACGCCTCGCGGAGAGGGGCATCGACCCACAGAAGGAGCCCGAGAAGGCGGCCGCCATGTGGATCGACAGCGTCTGGCACGGCCGTGCGTGGTCTTGGGAAAAGGCCGTGTGGGCGCGGGAGCAGTGGCAGCGAATCAGTGGCGGGAAGCCGTTCCTGATCAAGGGCATACAGAGGGCCGACGACGCGGAGAAGGCGGCGGACCTGGGGTTCGAGGGGATCGTCGTGAGCAACCACGCCGGGAGGCAGGTCGACGGGGCGGTTGCGAGCTTGGACGCGCTGGAGAAGATTGCGGAGAGGGTCGGCGACAGGATCGTCGTGACGTTTGACAGCGGAGTGAGGGGCGCGGCGGACATTGTGAAGGCCCTTGCGCTGGGCGCCAAGTTCGTCTTCGTCGGGAGGCTGTGGATCTGGGGGCTGAGCATCATGGGGGAGCACGGTGTGAGACATGTACTCAGGGGGTTGTTGGCGGACTTGGATATCTTGATGAACGTGGCGGGGATCCAGAATGTTGCGGATATCAACAAAGACCTGCTGGAATCCTTGCCCAAGTCTTACTCACTCATATCTGAGAAGAGCAAGTTGTAGGCTGGGGCCAGGGGGGGGAGGCTAGAACGAAGATCAAAGTAACCGGGAAATAGTTGGTCAGCAATATGATGAGGCGGCTCATAATTACTCGGACAAAACCGGCCAAGATACACACATCCAAGTTAGTCTCTCAGCTATCATGGCGCAGAGACGCGCCCCCAATCATGTCTTCACCTTAGTCGTCATAGTCTTCTCCGCCGTCTTCAACTCCTGTTTCTTCATCCTTCCATTCGGCCCCTTCCTCAAAATCATCGACATCTTCTTCGTCAAATGTCTCATCCTGGTGTCGGCCGTAGAAGGCGGCTTCCTCTCCAAGCCCTTCTGGTTGCCCTTCTTCTTCATCGTAATACTCGTCGAAACTAGGCTGCTGTCGTCGTCTTGACGGTTCTTGCCTCGGATACGCCCGGCTGTTCGGAGCTCCGGATCGTCTTTGAGTTCGCATCTGGCTGCTCGCAGTCCTCTCGCCCATTCTCGTCCCGCCTCTCTGCGTCTGCGGGTCAATCCTTCCAGCTTGACCTTGGAAATTCCCCCTACCCTTGCCCTGGACTCTTGAGGTGCTAGCATTGCCGCTGGCTGGAATGCGCGGGGACATTTGGCCTGTACCTGACGTCCTTCGTGTCTGGTACGAATCTCCCGCAGGCCTTCGGTCTTGCGTAGAGGTCTGCGTTGCCGGTGTTCCAAACGTGCTGTATCCCCTCTTCCTCGGCGCCAAATCACTGTTGCGTATGTCATCCGCACGAATAGCATCCAGCCTCGCCTGGTCCGCGTCCGTCATTGCCCTTGTATGATCCATGTAGTTCCCAAAGCGTTCAATCGCCTCGGCGACTTTGTCGAACTGCGTATCGTCGAGCACTGGACAGGCCACCTGCCCTGAGGCGATGTCGAGCTCGCTGAGAGAGGTCTTGCGGATGTTGTAGTGCGCGAGCGAGGAGGCGATCTGAAACGCGTTGCGGATCTGCCGGCCATTCCAGCGTAGATGGGGCGTTTCCTCTTGCTCGTCAAAGTATTGCTGGGCGTATTCTATAATGCTTTTGGCTTTGATGAGGAGTCTGGGCTTCTCGACGTCGGTGCCTTGATGCTGCTGCTGCTTCTCGTCCTCGATCGCCCTCAGCTTCTTGATGTTGACGCGGAAGATCTCGACTGTCTGATGCCTCGACAGTGGCTCATAATACAAGCTGATGTGGATTCGGGACTTGAACGCTTCATCGAGTATGCCGACCCTGTTCGTGGTGAGAAATAGGATGCCGCTGTAGTACTCGAGAACCCGGAGAAAGACTTCGATTTGGCGTGGTCAGCAAACAAGTCACTCAAACCGTCATGTTTCCGTGACACGTACCGGAGACTAGAGCGTTCCTCTTCAAGTTGAAGGTGTCTCTCCTCGCTAGGAAAATGTCGGCTTCGTCCAGCAACAAGACACAGTCCCAGAGATGAGCCAGCCGGAAGACCTCATTCAGCTTTGAATCCACCGCCTCGGGAGTCAGACCCAAATCTCCGCAGGTTATCGTGAATAACGGCTTGTTGTTAGCCTGAGCCACGGCCTCAGCGGTCGCCGTCTTTCCCACCCCTGGAACGCCGTGCAGAAGTATGAAGAGGCCTGATCCTTTGCCGCGGACAAGGTCCTGGTTCATGGAGCCAATGATCGGTTGTTTCCGTTGAACCCTCCGCTTCTCGAAATGGTCCGCCACCAGGGACTGCACGATGAGCTTGTGATTCGGGTCGATCCTCAAGTCTTCGAAGATGGTTGATTGAGGAGGAACCGCGCTCAGAGAGATCGTGTCAACCATGGCAAAGCGCCGCTGCCGGAGAACATAAACAAAGAACCGCCTTGGTAGTAGAAAGTTGTTGGTCTCCTCGTCGAGGCCATCAAGGGTTTTCACGATACCGTTCCCAAAGGCCTTGAGGAATGTGTTCACCTCTATCCCGGCTTTCTTGACTTGCTCTTCGGTGTCGTCGTCTCGTTGCGTACACTCTTCAATACTGAACCAAGGTTCACCCGCCGTGCCTGGCCCACTCGAGCTTGGCCAGTGGAACACATTCATAGCGTCGACCCCCTGGCGCCAATCGTCAAAGGTCTCGATCGCAAGGGGCGCTTCGAACTCGGGTTTCCAAGCAGGTTGTCGTCTCAGCGCCTCGGCGAAGTCGATGATGACATCGCTCTCAACGTGGTCCGGTGTCTCCTCGTCCTTTCTCTCGATAGTGCCCAGCGGTGGTGTAGTCAGCGTCCAGCCCTCGCAAGAGACGTGCTTCTGCTTGGCAAAGTCCCTGAACCTCCTCCCCTGCGATTCCAGTTCTGCCCGGAGCTTGTCCGCATTGACTGCATAGCGCAAAGGATACGCAATAAGCTCCCTGATGTCTTTCTGGCCGGTGTAGGCCTCGATCACGAGTCTCTCCTTGACTGGTCCATACGATTCGCCATCATGGTCCAAATAATAGCACCACAGCGTCATCGTGCGATCCTTGATCCTGAAATCATCTGGCTCTGTGTTGTCGATGACCGAGACGCCCTTGTAATAGAGCATGAACGCCGTTTGGTACCTACCCCTGTTTGTCTTCGTATTTTTCGACCTACCGGCATCTCGGGCGGCGGTACTAACGGGGCTGTGGACGACGTCTCCAACCTTGAATAAAAACCACAAATCATCGAAGCGGACCATGTTGCGATCGGTTCCGTCGAACATCTCTTCCATCGGCATGACCCTTTGGTCCATGAAATCAACATAACAACGCAAGTGCTCAAGGGCGGTTCTTCCGTTCATTATATCCGAACTGTCAACTTCTGGTTCCTCCATTTTGAGGTTTGTCGTTTCTTGGACGGTTTCAAGGTTTCCGTCAGTCCAGTTAACACCGCGACTGCTACCGTTTGTTTCCCGGCCTGTGTTTCTGACACTAATGTCTTGGCTAGCATTTACAGACGCCGCTTTCGTAGGATGATCTTGCTCTGCGACCAGACCCAGGTCTTGAGCGTCTTCCTCGTGAGATGGAGTCTTCACTTCGGCATTAACCGTGCCATCGATGTTGGGTCGGGGTTCGGCACTGGACAGCTCCGCATCAGCAACCCTCTTCCCGACTTCCTCGAGTGCCTTCTTCATCTGAGGATGGTAATGGATTAAAGCTTTGAAAGGTCTGAAAAACACCCTCGGCTGCTCGGTACTCCAGTTGGGGGCTTTCATCGCTTCCTGAAGATAATGCAGAATGATTGGGGAATGGATGCGGATGCGCTGGATCCACGTCTCGGCCACTGTGTTTTTTATCTTATGCTCCTGGCGTTGCCCTTTCTTGCCTGTTGTGCTGCCTCGTCGCGATTCTTCCTTGCTGAACTCATCCGGTAGCTTTTCAGAACCCATCAAAAGCTCGACGATGTGATATCCGGCATCTTCGCCCCAACGGTTCTTGAAGTCTTCAAAGTCGAACTCTCCGACGGATACCAAGAGAGGACGATTGAGGATCCGGGCTTTCCAGTCTACCGTCTCTGTTTTGACCGCCTCTGGCTTGTCTGCCTCTGGAGCACCATCATCTTCTGTTGGGTCCTCGACCGAGCATTTAGGTTTGACGGCTGGGGTTGCCTTGGTCTCTGGGACTGCGACCTCCTCAACCAGCGTCGCTATGGCCTGTGGCTGCACCGGCGTCGCAGTCGTTTTCGTGATGGTATCGGGCGTCTCTACGATATCTTTCAACTCTGCGGAACCCGCGACAACCCCGTCCCGTCCACCAGGGTCGTTTTCCTGCACGGCAGAGGGCTCTTTGTCTTTAGAACTAATTGTTGTGGTTGTACACTTCAGTAGGTGCTCTGGGGCGAGAGCAGAGGAATGTTGCTACAAGGGACTTGTCAGCTAGGTAAACGCGCAAGTGAACTACAGAGTAGGTAGCTCACCAGTGAATCCATTGTCTTCTTTTGGCCCCTGATCGATTGTATGCGGCCGTGGATAAGTCTAGATTGCAGTAGGCAAGTGGAGGGGGCCTCCATGCATATAAGTCTCAGTCACTGGTGCGAAACTGTCGAGACAGAAATCAACCACAGATTCTCCAAAGATGGGAACGGTTTAAAACAAAACAGCGTCTGAAATCGTTGAAAATATTACGCCGAAATCGATATCGCAGCCTGATCGGAATCGAGCAACCCACCCGTCTTGGAAGCGGGGGAAATTGACGGGGTCGAACCTACGGCTTGATAGCCGCCCGCATAGCTGAAGCGCTTGCATGACCAGCACGCAAGGAACTTGCTGACGTGTCGCCCAACGTTGCACAGCATGCAGCAAGGTCCAAGAGAAGAAAGAGGGAAGAACAAGCCTACCAATGGCGGCCGTCAGCCCAAAGATGACTGCATCAAATCCCCGCCAAGAGCAAGAGCTGAAGGACCCCGGAGGCAGTCTACATATTGATGGGATTTTACCGAACCTGCACCATACACCATCAGGCTGGACCTAATGATCGGTTTATCAGCTTCGGACTGAAAGCAATCGTCGATGAAAATTGTTGACGTGGTTGTCAGTGCACAGTAAGAGGCTTATCGTCGCCCCTGCGGATGCCCTCATTGCCTTCAGAAAGGGAATCGGAACTCCACGTTCACTATTTCCGGAACAATTTAGCTAAAAGTTTGTTTGTAACTGTCGGAAACTGTCACCTAATTGAGGAATATCTTTCAGACGCTTCATGGAAGGCCCGGCATACGACAAGATCCGTAAACTGCACCACCAAACACTGCGGTCCGCACCGGCACACACATCATGGACGACCAAATGACTCATGTTCAGCCAAGACCAGACCACAGATCTGAAAGCTCGTTTTTGAATATCCAGGGGCCTGAGATCGATGACGCTTTCGGAGGCCTGACTGTGCGGGATGATGGTACTCTAAAGATCCCAGATCATTATAAGTAAGAAGCCCATTTTATAGCCACTTCATATGGAATCGACGAGGCTGAACGGTCCTAAGAAAGCTTCAGCCGACACTGCAGTTATACATGCGCCAGGATGGAAAATACCATTGGGGGGCAAATCCCACTAAGAGGGAGTGGGAGGCCTTGTTCAACGACGTCGCCACTGCAGAGGCAAGAGCTAGCGAATCTGACCGTGGACCTTTCGATGTTTTCGATAGAATGATGGTCAAAGTCGGCGAGCGCGCGGATCAAATCGACCCTTGGATCAATTTGATACCGGACGAGTTTGGCTTGTGCGTTGTGAAGTCGGCTTTCGCCATTCTCTTGGATGTAAGTTCAGTCTCCTGAATTACAAAATGAAACGATGACAAAGGCCGCTGACATTATGAGCTTTAAAGACAGCAAGGTCGCACTCCGACAAGAGACAGCTCATTTTCGACGCTTTCCTCGCCGTTAGAGATACTATAGGGGAAGCCAGTTCAAAGGGCATCCATTTCCAGACCGAGCCCAGCGTCTATCGACAGGCGGGAGATCTATACGAAGTCATAGTAGATGCCATACAAGAGCTCTTGTCGATGGTCAAGTTTCGAAAACACCGCAAGTGTGAGTTATTAATGCACCTGGCATATTCACCTAAACGGCTAATCACTCTTCTTCAAGGGCCGTTTAAGACGAGAAGGGAAGACCAGTCAAGGGATCCACAAACCATTCTGAAGGAGGTCGATGACAGCGCAAAAGCCCTATCCCTGGCTGTGGACAATTGCCGAGACGCTGTCATCAAGAACACTGGAAGAAACGCCACGCAGATATTGGGAGAAGTCAAGTTCATTGGCTGGAAAGCTGCCGAGATCAAATATACTGTCTCCAAGGTCCACATTGGCCAGGAGGAGCAGTTATCAATGCTCAAAAAAGTGCAACAAACGCAGCAAGCTCTCTTGGAGATGGCTCAGAGCAGAGATGAAGCAAATCTGAAGCTGTTAGACAGCTTCCGCCAACAAGAGAAAAGTGAGCTGCCTCTCGAAAGTGGCCACTTGACATATTCTAACTTTAACCAGAGTACCAGATCACAATCACGAAACTTGAGAAATTCATCAAGGAACAACATATGGGGCCAGACCCTTCAATCGGTTCCTTAGCTCGACAAGAAGGTTTGAGAGCAGTCATCTCTTTGGACCGCCTTTTGAGAATCTTGTCCGCCCCCTCTCCCGAGCTAGTTCTAGCCAAGGGTAATGCCGTTGGCCTCGACGTGCTACGGCTACGACAAAGCGAGCACGAAACTGTCCTTACGACAACGACCAGGTTCAGCCCCAGATCCCAAAGCCAGGCACATTCGATTCTTAATCAAAATAGATTTTTCAACTGGATGCACCAGAGCCACCCAGATATGCTACTTGTAGATGGCAACATCCACGAGTTTGCTCAGGACAACGTCTCACCCATGTCCCTTCTATGTGCCAATCTTGGTCTTACCATGAGCAAGCGAGAACCGGACAGTGTCTTCGCACATTTCTATTGCGGACTACACAACAATGCTCGCGGAGACGACTGGTACGGCCCGGTAGGGATGCTTCGATCGCTAGCCATTCAGCTTCTGGTGGCTTTGGTCGAGAGAGAGTCTCTCGATTTGAGCTTCCTGGATCGGAGAAGCTACGTCCGAGGGCTTGAATGCCAAGATCTAGAGACCCTAAGTGACCTTCTTCACGATACCGTCCGGCAGTTTGATGCGGAAACAACAATCTACTGCATCATTGATAATGTCTCAAAGTTTGACGTCGACTTTAGGGGCACCTTCTTGGCCCTGAAAGTAGCGATCCGACGATTGCAGAACATTGTCAGAGATGACAAGCTGAGACCCAGGCTGAAGATGCTCATGACCGTTCCGTTCAGGTCTTCGGTAAGATTGAGACAGATCACGTATGATGAATTTTACCTGGCCTTGCCTTCGCAGGTCTTGGGTCCTCGTGGACTTTCGGAGAGCTCGGTAATGTCTTCTATATCCAGGCCACCGTCTTCTTTGATCGCACCGGGTAGGCTAAGTTCATCGCAAGATGGTACGAGTCATGATTGGGAGGACTACGACGACGAGTAAAGGAGGTCGAACTCACAGATATCATACCTACCAAAGTAATTGTCTTCATACAAAAAGTCCCTTTGTGTCAATAAGTGCCTTGATTGCTCATTCTGCATGACGAGGTACCTTGTTTTTCCCATTGTTACTCATGTACACTACAGGCTGAAAAGTAGGTCGCCATAGGGGTGCACTTAGTCCGTGGAATTTCATCCCGTCGGCCGTAGATAAGAGCTTCGGTTGGGTTTGCTTCCACACTCCGGCCCACAATCTTATTATACTGAGAGAAGCTAAGCGCTTGCATACTGTTATTGGATTGTGCTAAATTTGCTAAGGGAAGTAGCATCTCAGTCTTCCTGTCGTGCCCTTTTGATGGTAGTTCGGACCCTAGCGCACGCCACAGAGCCTTCATGCTGCGTCCAGCCAGCTGCCGCTCGCTTGTTTTTCGGGTTGATAAAGCTCGAAAAATATCGAAAGCCTAATGCCACCAGGTTTGAAGCATGGAAGAGAACTGAGGCTTTTCTACCGGGAGGGTTAAACCACCACCCCTTTGTCAACGCTCTGGCATTTGGTGCTGAGTCTGTGTTTCCGGGACACCTGGGGGATTAGACCAGATGCTTAGGGTAGGGTTGAGTCTCGTGGGGTAAACTTCAGGTCCGGAGCAGAAGATCGAGGAATAAAACGCAGACGAAAGGATACATTTGGTCGCTTCTTTTTTCTCTGTTGAACGAATACCAAAAGCTTTGAGTCAATGCATAGTCAGCTCCTTGATTTCCTGTTGCTTCATTTGGTCGTACGGCTCTACTTTTGATAAAGTATACATTGAAGACGATTCAAGTGTGTGCTTCATCAGACTATGTAGGGCTCTCTTTATCATGGGGTCAGACAAGCGCACCGAGAAGCCAAAGCTGTGATTACAAGATTGTCAACTGCTGGTCGTGGCTCTTAGCTATACCCCTCACAGACCATTTATCACAAATTGACAAAGAATGCAGACACCCATTCTAATATAAGCTTATCATACACCTACATTTCCACATCCATGTGGAATCAGATTCTCTTGAAGAATTACTTCCATAGACCTAGAACTGTCCGACCGAGATGAGTATTGAAGCTTTGGATGAAGCTTGAAAGCTGAAAGCTTCTATCTCACAAGAGTAACAGGCGGAGAAAGCCGACTGGTAGCGAATTTGCAGATAGTTATTCAGAGCAAGTTTGGCTGATATATATGTACGCGAACACAATACCATACGATGTAAACCTCCAAGGCCGCAAAAACATAATATGCTACGACTTTACTGTCAGGGGCCTGACAGCCGTTAGTCAGCTATTGGGCCCCCACGGGGAACTTGGAAGGCTAGCTTCGATTGTTCGTCACAACCAATACCTACCTGTTAGCCCTCTATTTGTCCCTTACGCTCTATCACTATCCTCCTCTGACATTTACAAAGGGCAAAGAACGTTGGCGCCGTTGATCGTACAGGGGTCACCGAGATGGCCTACGCAGCTTCCACGAGTACACGATCGAATCTGGGTACCATCAAAGCAACCGTTGAAGTTGCTGCAGTTGGCAGCCTTGTAGTGATGTTAGTATTCGGTCAGATTCTACGAACTAGTCACTAACCAAAGCGGGAACGGCGAGGGCCGCGGCAGTTGCGAGAATAGTTTTGAAGAACTGCATTTTGTTGGAGCAGTAGTAACGGGTAGGACGTCGAGTGTGGGTATCCAGGTATTGTTTGTGTAGAATGCGGGTGCTATAAGAAGATAGACATGGTATGACCACCAGGAAGAAAGAGCTTCTTCTTATACTTGACCAGAATGAGAACATTGGAGGTCTTTCGGGCTGCACGCCCGGAAGGCTGCTTGTCCGTCTTAGTCCGCAGCAGTAGACGCCTCAATCCATTTTCTCAGCCCCACCAGGCTCGAATCGTTGAAGGCGTTTTAGTTTTACATGGACTAGGCATAAACTCTAAAGTATTGATTGCATTGAAGTTTCGGAGCAATCCGTATTTCCATCACTACCAGTTTCTGGCAAAGTGTCCTAGTCGCGAGCAAGACCCTCTCGACAGGCAAAGCAACCTTGACTCTCTGGAACTAAAGGCGCAAGGGTTGGAAACAAACCGTCGCCGTAGCTGGGCAACTGGTGATTTTCTGCGCTTGCAAAA
>JAIMZG010001314.1:0-10173 GCA_020466075.1 Colletotrichum coccodes
GTACGATAACCGCCTCTGACATGCCACCACCTCCTCCTTACACAACGTGACATTCTCGTCTGCAACCATCAGAAGTACAGTATACGTCCTCATTGGAAGTTCTGCGAAATATAAAACTTTCGAATATACTACGCTGCCGTAATCGCAAGCGACTTTGTTTGCCTGGACGCAACTCCGGGGACCACTACCGAAGAAACTAAGATAACGGAAACTATAGCAACGGTACCAAGTGTGCAAACAAAGCATAAGCCATTGAAATAAATGGCACTTCATCCTTCGAGTGCTTAGATCCGATAGGGTCAAATCATTTGAAGGCAACACAAAACCGCAATGCTTCTTAACTATGGCGGTGATTGCAGTGACAAAGACGCCGACACCAACGGACTTGACTATCACAGGCCGAACACTACCAATACCAGCTACATTCTTGATTTGAGCGGCCTAAATCTTGACACAGTTGGAACCATTTTTTTACCGGGTCTAAGTATCCCGTCTCACCATTGTCCTCGAAGCAGAATTGCAGCTGACTCGACTCTCCATCCACTTATCTTGAGAAAGCCTGACGGCGAGAAGTGGCAAGTCTATGGGAGAGACGAGATGGAGTCACCAGAAGAAAATATAAATGCCATACATAGTAACTGCCAAGCGGCACTTAGATAAGCTTTCTAAAGGGGCAACACCGTGAGATGTGCCGAGAGCTGATGGAAGTATTTGGTGCAAAACTAGTAATCATTGGATCGCAATTCAGGCCATTCAAAAGACCACAACATGCCTTTAATGTTATTTCTCACTTGACCGATCGTCGAGAACCTAAACACGCTTGATGATAAACTCCATGGCGGTGTGAAGTCGAGGCAGTAATTGCCCATTATTTGCCGCCCTCGAACCCAATCCACTTCGAAATGCACGTTTCCAGGCCTTGACGTATTCGACTATTTAGACGGTCCAGGTTCCGGGATATCCGTAGGAGTGGCTGTTGAGGTAGCGCACACCAAGGTGGTGACTGTAGTGGGTGTCGTCGCCTGAAGGTAGATGACTTTCTCGATCTGCGGCCCGATGCCACCCCACCACGGCGCAGGTACCCTCGTCGTTGTGATATGGTTGCAGCCATGACAGTCGGTCGGTTTCGCAACGGTGACAGTGCTGTTGTAGAGCGTTATGGTAGCTGTCGGTACGTAGTCGCCCGTGAACCCAGGATCGAGTTCGGTCACTGTGGTGGTGCATTCGCCTGGCTTTGTTGAGGTGGGCTCAAGTAGTGGGCTTGCAGCGGCGGTGCCTGCGAAGGCCAGGATTGCCAACTTGACGATATTGATCATTTCGAGGGCTTGGTGCGAGGTTTCAACTGGACAAGAAATGAATGACGAGTGATTGCCAAGCTGCATATGGTCTTGGCGAACAATATTTATATTTTTTGCTCAAGATGTAGAACTAGAACACTCCTTCGGAACTTGTGGAAATGAACGCCCAATAACAACATCGGATGAACGGCAAAGTAGTTTGATGCTGAAGGCGCATGCCGAGGTGATCGGTTTATTCCCTCAGTGATCTAATATGGATTCAATATCACAGAGTTACATGAACACTGCCCCTGGACCACTCATCAATGTCTCCGATGAACAAGTTGAGCATTGATTCATATTTCTCAGGCAATCGACCCGGAATCTTGGAAGACAATTTGATTGCATTCATTCCCGCAAACTTTCAGATGTGGAGGTTTGGGATGGTTAAGCCTCAGTGATTTGCAGGAAGTACAGGGTGTTCCTTGTCGCTGGGCTCTAGAACAGCCCCTTTCCAAGAGCTCGTTTTCCGCGGGCAACGAACCCTGAGCATCCGGCCTTGCCGTATAGAAATCTCCAGCAGATCGGCCATTGTACTTCGAGTTAAATGCCGCGACCGTCCGTTTCGAATAAACGCCCACTTAAATGCACGTGTCTTCCGTGCACCTGTTGGGTAACAAATACATATACCGCCACTGAGTTCCATCAGGCTGTACTACGATTCCAAAGTCATCACTCTTTCGCATATCCCTTCGTTCGAGATTTACCGCCCGGAATTCTTTTAACCGTCACCACTGGCTACAGATTCATCATGAAGACCACAATTCTTCTCTTTTTCCTCGCCGCCCAGCTCGCTGTCGCTGTTGAAACCTATTGCTACGGCACTGGTATCCCAACGCCCATTACCAGAGGCGATATCGATTGGGCTTTACGGAACCGCGCTACCGAGCTGGGCTTCCCTGGAGGCGAAAAGATTACCTGGAGGTGGATCCAGTGCACCGAAACCGAGGAATATGGCACTGAAGACGTAGCAGTTGTTACTGCTAGCAGACGTATGTCGACCTCGAAATCGGCCATGCTGCACATCATTTCAAGTTGAACACATATGACTAACATGATCCCAAACAGTCACCAGTGTGGATGGGGTGACCAAGCTCGCCAATGGAATGGTCGCCTGCAAACAGGACCCTGATTATCTTAGATGCTAAATAGTGTTGATGGCCGAGTAGGGAGGTTAATCAAACAAAAAGGACCATTCTCTGCAGAGTAGATCTGACATGCCCTATGACGCAGAATAGCAAAACATCCACACTTACAATTGAACTTACCTTTTATCCTTACACCTATCTTGAAATTCATGGCTTCAGCCGCCCGTGTTGCCTTGGGAATAGCCATCGGATCGGAGCGAAGTTGGAATATTACTACAAAGGCATCTCTGTATAAGTATTGCGGAGCCTCGGGCGAGTTGAAACATCCCTCCGCTCAGAAGTAGGTACGCAGAGAGCAACAATCGGATTACAATTCCGAATCCTTGGGGTTAGATTAATATGTGGGGGCTTTTGATTTCCTGCCTCAACTCCTCCGTCAGGGTGAAACTACACAAGGAGAATTGATTTATATGGAGGCAACCATCTAGGGCGTAAAGCTCTAACAAATTTCAACGTACTTACGTTGGTGTGTCCCGGACGTTAATCACTACTCAGAACAGACGCAAGCAAAGAACAAACTTGACCGAGTGAGGCCGTGGAGTAACTTATAACTAACCAGGCGGATTCAGGCGGGGAGTTTCCAGCAGAATAATGGGCCAGCATCTCAAGTGATTTTCGGGAAAAGAAGATAGACATGCATTCTTGATGGATAACGTGCTTGGAACGATGCTAGACACGGTCTCACTTTACGCCTTTGCCTCGTTGCCAAGCTCAACGCTCCTCCAATGAAGCCGCGGCAGTTTCTCCTACGAATGCCGAGCGACAGAGTGTCTGATTAGAACTTGGTAGGGACCGAAAAACAGAAAATAATTTCTTCTTGGCTCTAGTCGATCCGTCGGAAGAGGTGTTTCCCGGGAGGTGCCCAGCAGCCCCAATCCCGGTGAGGCGGGGGAAAGAAAAGCTGTGTCCCAGCGCCGTTGAGCATCGATGATCGCCATCACTGCCACCAAACTTTCGGATTCCAAATGTTCGTACTCAAAGCCAAGCCGATTCCACGTCAGTCACCTCTCTAACGAATGTTGGCAAACGGGCCGACGCACTCCCGGGGGCATGTTGGGCAGACAGGCCAAGCATGTGCCAAGGAGCCTGCTTCAATAATCAACGCTAGCGGGCGAACCTACACGAGACATAAACTCTGCCGCTTGTGGACGGCAAGTCGCGCTTCCGCTGCCGAACCCCAAGTGATCGGCGGTGTCATGACCGCGAGCCTGGCATCACTGCCCCGGATCGGGGAGTATGTGCCAAGCAACCCCGAACCCTTTCGGTTCCTGCGCCGCGTGACACTAACAAGCAGACGCCGCAATCTCATTTCACTTGGCCCATTCATCACGACAGCCCAGTCCACGGCAATGGCGCTGGTGGAGAGAGACTTTACCGTTCCTCCGGGCCTTGGCCGAGTGAACACAGCACATCACCAGTCTTGACCGATGCAAATGGGGCCCGGGGGCGCAGTGGAATTGAGGAGAGATGAGCACCCTTCCGGAGGACGGAAAGCACCTGGACGACAGCCTGCTTGCTGGGCATGGGCTTGAGTATTTAGAGCTACGCACTCTCCCGCCACATCAGGACCTTTCCCCTGTCACAGCATCTCATTCCAACTTCACCCCCAGTGCCTATACTCATCCCTGTATATTCGATTAACCTAGTCGCTCACTACCTCCCAGCCGCACTACCACAATGAAGGCTACTTTCGTTTCCCTCGCCCTGGCAGCCGCTGCCGTCGCCAGCCCTATCAAGGCTATCGAAGATTTACTCTTCAAGCCAACCAAGTCGGGGTGGAAGCACGACGACAAGTCCAGTTGGGGCGCTTCTGGCCCCTTCTCATTCACCTCGACCTACGACGTGATCGCCACCCCCGAGGAGGTCGTCGACAGCAACAACACCTTTACCGGTGGTCTTGCTGGCGCCATCGGCTACTACAGCTACGGTATCAACTCCAACGCCAATGTCATCTGTTACAACATCACCCTGGTGAACTTCCAGGGTGAATACCAGTCTCCCGCCCTGACGGCCACCCATATCCACCAGGGACAGAAGGGTCGCGCCGGACCTCCTCGGTAAGTTCAGCATGTGAACTTGCTTAGCATACCAAATCCTGATTGTTATCATAGCATCGCCTTCCCCAACCCGGTCCCAGTTGCGGGCACCCAAAACATCCGCCGCAGTATCGGCTGTCTGACCGGCCCATTCCGCACCGGCGTCAATACCACCGGTGTCGACAGCGGCGAGGGCTTCGCCGTCCGCCAGATCGAGGAGAACCCCGCGGAGTACTTCACCGACGTCCACTCCAGCCTGGCTGTTCCTGGTGCTGTCCGCGGTCAGCTGAGCGACGGCGTCAACGAGGACTGCGCCGAGACGCACTAAAAACATCGTGCCAGAACGACCGACGATGATGGCTTTAATTCTCAAGTCGCTGCTGGTGTGGGAGCAAGTCGGCAGCTGAAATATGTAATACTTGGTGGCGATGTGTCATAATCCCGCAGCGCCATCTATGTCATAATTCTAATATCAAATAACATATTATTTTGTCCGAAGCATTGGCCGCCATACTGTCCAGATGCATAGGGCGGCATCACATATATGTTCACCAAACAAACTAGAGCATGCTCTTGAGCCCTGGGCATCGACTTTGCATGTCGGGTCTTGATGTGTCAAGCGAAGGCTGAAGTACAAGGGAGGGAAAAATTGCACCGTTTACGCCAACTTCGCATAAGCCAGACTCTCAGCGAATTCATTGCGCTTGAGGAACGCGGCTTGATTCAAACCAGGAACAAAAAATGTTTGACACGAAATGTAGTACATTCTTGGAATTTTGTTCAGCATACCACCTTTTTGCAAGATCAAAAACAACGTAACCACGCAATTATCGTGTTTGGTACAGAAGGAGGAATCACTGTTACTACTCATCCAACACATATAGTAATCTTCTCGCCAATGTCAGTAGGAAACGAGCCGTTACCGAGAAGCCGCGCAGCCCGATTGACCCTGAAGTCGAGCCCACCTCCCACCCTGACCTTCAACGTGTTGCCCAAGAGCGAAGTGATTTCGGCCTCCGTAACGACACAATCCTGCCAGCTCATGTCGATTCTGAATCCGCCCCGAGCAATCCATCCCTGGAACCTTCCACTCGACAAACCCTGCCCACTGGGAGGAATCGCCGGCCCCAGGTGGACAACACGAGCGTGGCTCTGCAGCAGCATTTCGATGATTGCGGCCGTGAACCCCGAGTTGCCGTCGATCTGGAAGTAGCTCCCGTTGCGGCTTAGCAGGTTGTTGTGAACCCACCGCGAAATGAGCTCGACGGCATACTTCAGTGCACTCGTCGCATCAAAGAGACGCGCATGCAACAGACTCGCCCAGGTAACCGCCCAGCTGTTCCCGCCGCCTCCGTTATCCATGCGGTGGTGCAGGAGCGTATCTCCCACATGATCGACCTGTCATTCATGGCTCCCGCGCCAATACCCGTAGTCTCGCCCGCGACGCTCATATTCTCCGGGATGTAGTACGAGTTCTCGGGAGAGCAGCGGGGGTTCGTAATCCACCACCCGTCCCGCTCCGTTGCCCAGCTGTAGATGAAGTCCATAGCCCCGTTGAGAATGGGCAGCACGCGCTCTTTGGCGTAGTCCTTGTCGCCGGTGAAACGAAAGTGCTCGATCGCCTCGAATGCGAGCCAAGCGCCGCCGAGGGGATACGGCGCCGCGATCGTGATGGCGTGGAACGGCGTGCAGTCGCCCGTGATGTCGGTGTTGTGGTGGCAACACCAGCCATCCGCGCCGTACATGCCCTTGGCCACTTCGCGGCCCGTGACCGCCAGCCGGTCGAGGAAGTCGATAACCGGTTCCGCGATTCCGGGAATGTTCAGCGGTTGGGCGGGCCAGTAGTTCATCTCGAGGTTGACGTTGATGGTGAGTTTGCTGTCCCATGGCGGTTTGAAGTCCCGGTTCCAGATTCCTTGCAGGTTCGCAGGGAGAGTACCAGGCCGCGAGGACTGAACTAAGAGGTATTTCCCATAGTTGAACTGCAGGGCCATCAACTCGGAGTCTGTGGCGATATTGCTGCCACGTTTCCAGTTCTCGAGCCGGGTGATAGTGTTCTTCGCACCGATTTCCTCAGATGTGCCAAAGCCGATGGACGTGCGGTTGTAGTATCGCTGGTAGTCTTCGACGGCCTCGGTGCCTAAGCTTTCGTACGTAGAGTCAGCCGCCATATCGAGTCGGTCATCAACTATTGCTTCGAGGCCTTCGCGAGTAGCTCCAGCATGTCGAAATGCTGTCTCGACGGTGTAGATAATCACGACGTCGCTGGCTCCCCAAATGTGCAATGCTGTCCCGTTCGAGTAGGATTGACCAACGCCTGCAGGAAATAGGTAAGCAAACCTCAGCCTGTCCCCGTCAGCTTCGAGAAATCGAGTTCACCATTCGAAAGCACGACGCGAGCCTTGGAAGTATACCGATACGTTTCGTCTTCCTCGCCAGCTCCTTCCAGCAACAAAACACCACTCGTGGCATTGGTTGCCAGTGCTGTGACGTTGTGGTCTCTTGACAAGGCGATGTCGAAATTCAAAGCCTCTGATTTGCTGGATGAGAGTCTGAAAACCAACATATTTTTTGGAGAGTTTCCAAACGCCTCTCTGACATACTCCACGCCCTCAAGCACATATCGAAGGGGAAGAAAGCCCAGTCGAAATGTCTAAAGAGTGTATGTAGCCGGATGTGCTGTTGAATGTGTGGTTGAAGTCGATACGTAGCTCCCCGGCGGGCTGATACCGCCTCATATCATCATACTCCGGCGTGGAATTGGCAGCCCAGTTTTTATCGGCCTCCGTCAGCCGCCCGTCAAGGATCTGCTTGCGAAGAGGTTCCAAGGCATCGCGGGCGCTGGTGGTATCTTGTCCATCGGACCGCCGCTCCAGATTGACTCTTCGTTGAGCCGAATGAGCTCTTTGTCGGTGTAGCCGTGTATCGTAGCCCCTAAACGACCGTTACCGATAGGCAGCGCCTCGTAGAAGTCTCGAAGCGCCGGAAGGGAGTACCAAAAGGTATGGGATGCTTCAGAGGCGGAGAAGACCGGCTCGGTAACCGCCGTCAGTATGATAACGATCAGCAACCGAACTGATTTCATCATTATGCAGACTGTAAGCTATACAACGCAAGGGTTTCAATTTGCGGTATTGCCACTGGATGAAAGGTAGCGTGAATAAAACGGAAGCTTTAGCAAGACCTTGGGCATGATATGCGGGCACATCTTGAGGACCATCGAGGCCCTTTTGAACTCGTGCACATACTGGAGCTGCCTTTTCTGCCAAAATCACACTATTCTTTTGGTATACGATCTTCGGGATATAGTTACAGTCAAGCAGCAAGTGAATTCTACCGCGGGCGACCCCGCAAAATTGTTACATCTTGGCAATGCAAAGGTGTTGACGTTGTCAATCCCTGCCTTCTTGGATGCGGAGCATACGCTCCTATAGAACTTTCCCCGAATGAGCTTTCCAGTGTTATTTAACTACAAATGACGTTCTGTCTGGTGGTCAGCTATTCATATAACAGTGACATAGTTGTCGCAGGAAATTACTTGATTACCTTCATAATGAGTCAAGTGAAGTGTTGGCGTTGTACACGGTGAGGTATCGTGGCATAAGCATCTGAAGCAAATTTCTGGTTTCTACCGCAGTAGAGTCGTGGGCGCCTGTCGTTTTGAGAGTATTCAAGACGCAGGTTCCCTCAATGTACCACAAATGAGATGTTGCTGGAGTCTACATTGAGGCGCCCGCACCATCTCCTCCTTCTTATGCAAGTAGCGCAAGGTCTCGTGCTTGCGTACGCGTGTGCCTCGTCGACACAAGTCATTAGCGATGGGGAAAAAAATGAAACTGCATGTATGGTAATCAAGATAGACAGATAGTCCCACTAAGCAGTAGCACTGCCAATCCTCACATCAGGTCAAGGCGAGACCACGCTCATGTTAGCTTACGATGCCAGGAAGCCCGAACCGGTAGAATGACGGCGCATCTCGTAGCGCTGTAACCTCTTAGGACAAGTAGCGATGTCAAGGCGGCCCCCAGATAGAACCATTGGCACAGTGATCCGCACTCTCGCCGGGATTCATTTGTGATCAATCACCTTCTTGACATCTCACGGGAGATCAACAAAGAGATAGATAGCCCGAACCAAGGGGGGCTTCAGATTAAACCTAGCCGAATGGCCATCGATAGCCACAAATAGCCACAGACATTTGGAATCGTCATTGAAGTACTTTTCTAGTCTGTCGGAAAGTGGGCTTGAGCGCCTAGAAGTTGTATCAATCTCGGGTGAAACATACTACAGGTGACGCTGCTGCGTCGACGAGGGCTTTCTTGGCCTCGGTGCCGTCTTTTCTGTTGAATTGATCCAGCGGACGAGAACCCTTCCAAATGAAGACACATGGAGTTGATTTCATAGAATAGAGACCTGTGTTGTTTCCAACGGGACTGCTGACGTTTCTGGCATCTGACTTGCTATTCATGGGCTCGGAGGCCGGCGCCACTGTGACTGTGGTTTGAACCATTACTCCAGCCCTTTGGGCTCTCTCACAGGATCTGCACAAACTCGTTGCGCAGGGAGTGTGATCGGTGCAAGACGCGTCTACGCATACGGAGTACCGCATGGCGTAGAGCATGTCTGGAATGAAAGGTCTGGCTCGTCCAGGCATGTGGTGGTTCCACCAAAACAAAAGGAGACCCTGAACCAACCCCCCACGACGGATCCTTGCAACTTGGCGTGCATGGCGGCGTGGGTATCGGTGCCGTAACGAGCAGTCATGGATACGTATTCGGTGGGCCGAGTTGGATTCGTGACGGGCACGCACCGGCTCGACCAGCATCTTCCAGTGACATTCAACCGAGTTGCCAGGGCAGAGAATGACGGGACAGCTCCACCGGATTGGCTAGTGACAGCTCAAAGCCCTGAGTTGTCAGGGCTACTACGGGTCGAAACGATCCGACAGATCTGAGGGCACAATGGACGCAACTCGAGAGGTCAACCCATGCCACAAACACCGAAGACGTCAACGACGACGCTTGGAAACTCCAAGACATGGTGGCTGTCTTACCGAGCTTGGGTGGACGCGGACATAGCACCGAGCCAATGGCCCAACCAGAGCGTAGGACGGAGGAGTGGTCCTGGGGCGGCAACAGTGCGGTGATTCGAGTGATTTACAAAGGGGAGGGAAGCAAGCTGAGGAATGCCATGTTTTTTCGACTCGAGGAGCTTGGGCTTCGTGAGGGTCCACTGCGGACCCGGCTCCGGAACATCTCATTGGATGGTTTTGACCAGCTCGAAAAAATCAGACCGGACAAAGTGGATTGGACCGATTGACGAGATTAGTCATCTGAGGATCCAGAGGTCACCATCTAGGAGTGGGTCCCAGCTTGTATTTTCGTTTCTTTTTTTTCTTCCAGTTTGTCACCGACCAACCGCACCAACAAAAAAACCGACCCCCCCCCCCTCCTCCTGCTCCCCAACCCAGACGCAGGTCTTTTTCAACCTGCTTCACCGCCCACCGAATGTTCGTCTCCGCGTCCATATCCTCCCGGGATCTTCGGATGGAACAGGCCAACGGTATCCAAAATGTCGTCGGAGCAAGATTATCAGGATCTTTTTGGTCCTCAAGCTAAAAAGGCCAAACGAGGTCGGGTAAGTCGATGGGTT
>JAIMZG010001316.1:0-62309 GCA_020466075.1 Colletotrichum coccodes
CGGTTGCCAACTCCAACTCCATCCGGCAACCCGCTCGCAAACCGATTTGCGAAGTCGACGACCGGATGGATCGTCATAGTGGACTGCCGATCGGATGGCGCGGTGTCGCGGAGAGGGATGGTCCGTTCGGGGGGGGGGGGGGGGGTATGACCTGCTTGCTGGTCTGCTCCCTCGTGCTCCCGTCAAGATTGGGTGAGGCTCACGCGCTTGAGCGAGGGTGTCCCCCGTCTCCTGCCATTTAATTTAGAAACTTTGTGGGGTTGCCGGAGTCCGCCCCCTGTCCATCAGTGGATTGATTGGCCATTGTGGCTTGCGCATCAGGTTAAAAAAAACAAAAAAAACACGGAGGTCGATTTTGAGTGCAAGCAAGGCATTCTGGCGCTTCGGAGGAAACCCGACACCTAAAATCATGGGTCCGTGTGTGAGAAATTGATGACCTGCTCCAGAATCCATGGATCCCGATTTCGAGCAGGAAAACGGCCCACGTCTCACCACACATGGCGTATACGTGAACTGAGGCGACGGGCGACGTGCAACTAAAGACGATGATTTAAACTAGAGGCTACACTCTAAGCTAATATTGTGCATTTTCCGCATTTGGTGCAGAACTGCATGAGATCTGTGTTGGGTCTCCCTGCAGTACATGCTACATGCCCTACAAGACTGTCATGTCTTATATGGCTCGACCACGTTCTGGGTTGCCACTACAGACGCAGATCCGTATCCTCAGCCCCAGTGCATCTTCGTCCGCCGTCAAATCTCTCCTCCCCTTGCTAGCACTAACATCATACTGCTTTAACAATCTGCGAATTGCGGGCCGTTGAGGGCGCGCGAGAGACCCCCTCCGTCGGTTGCGGCTCTCGCTGGTCGGGCCATGACCCGCCTGCGGCATTTCGTCGTCGGAGGCCGAATCCACGGCCGCGTAGGGCGTATCCCGTGACCGGTTCGGTTTTCCGAGACGCCGCTAGGGTGTGGCGAACTGCCTGCTCCTGTGTACAGCACCGAGCATGGTGCGGCGAGAGCTGAAAGCCTTCGGAGGGTGAGGTGTGAACCACCTTTGGGGTTGGTAAAAGCAAATCCCTGTCATTATCCGTTTGTCCCTCAGTCGAAGCCGCCACCAATCTGGCTATGGAAGGCGGTGCTAACGCTCTTCTCGTCGTCGTCGTAGCGCCGGCCGAAGCCATTGCCAGCTCCCATGCGACCACCACTCTCGACGTATTGCTTCAAGCGGTCGCTGTGACTGTAAGAGGCGGGGCGCATGCCGTGAATCGCGTCCTGAAGGCCAGCACCCAAGCTGACACCTCCCTGTCCAACACCCTTGGCGCCAATCACGCTGGCGCTGGCATCCGTGTATTCCGAGTTGGCGACACTCTCGCCTGCAATGCTCTCAGTGGCGCGCCCTCCTCTCTTGTTGCCGGAGCGACCAGTACCGGGCACTCCCGGCAGGCCAGGCCACTGGTCAGGCGTAAAGCTCGAGAAGATGGGGGGGTAGGTCGTGTTCAGCCCAGCACCGCCCAGAGAGCTGTGGATGGACGAAACGTCGTCAGGGATGTAAGACATCATGGAACCCGAGTCGAAGTCGCGTGTGGAACCGGCGCCGTTGAAGCGGTTGCCGCCGTTGGCGCCGTTGGGCAAGCCGCCAGAATTGAACTGAGGGGGCTGGCTCATCTTCTGGCGGTATGCGGTTCTTGGCTTTCCAAACTGCAAAAGTGAAGTCTGCAAGTTGGTCAAAGGGCCCTCGACCAAGCACTTCCGATCTTTGAAGTGGACTAGGAGGTGGTGCCACAACTCATGCTTGGAAAGAACCTTGGGGTTGCCGATGATGACAAGGCCATACTTAGCACGAGTCAAGGCGACGTTGAGACGGCGAGGGTCCGAAAGGAATCCAATGCCCTGGTTGTCGTTAGAACGGACGCAAGATAGGACGATGAAGTCCTTCTCACGACCCTGGAAGGCGTCGACAGAGGCCACCTCCACCTCCTTGTAGCTCTCCTTCTTGAAAGTGCCCGTGTTCTGCATGGTGCTAACAATGTAGCTTCGCTGGCCCTCGTACGGAGTAATAACACCAATGTCCAGAGGCTTGACTCCGGCCTTGAAGAAGCGAGTGACGACCTTCTCCACATTGGATGCCTCAGTGCGGTTGAGGTAGGATGTTCCAGAGGCCGAGATTTCTTCGTTGCCCAAGTTGGACCAGAACATCATCGGCATGTCGACAACGGGCCAAGGGAAGTCTACATCGCGGCGAACGCGATCCTTGACCGTGACACCGTTCTGAAGGGATCCGTCGTAGAACATATTGGAAGGGAACTCCGAAAGGCAGGGGTGCATGCGGTATTGGATGTTCAGGCGGATAGGAACCAAGCGCAAGTTGACGAGACGCTCGAACAGCGACTGATTGAGGCCTGCCTTTGCAGCCTTCTTGTTCATGATGACGGGACCCAGCTGCTTGTGGTCACCAACCAGGACTACCTGTTTGCATCCAAGGACAAGAGGAATCATGCACTCGGGCTCGGCGGATTGGGTCGACTCGTCGATGAGGACGTTGCGGAACTTCATCTTTGACAGACGAGGATCACCCGCACCAACGCAAGTGCAGCAGACAACGTCAGCGTTGTGAAGAATGTCTCTCTCAGCCGCCTTGGTGAGCTGCTTGAACTTCTTCTCGTCCTGGCTGGACAGCTCGCCGAGTTCACTCTTGAGCTGCGCAAGCTTGACAAGTTCTCCGTTGCTGTCGTTCATACGGACCTGCTCGTGGAGCGCAAGAAAGCTCACAGACGACTCCACATCCTCGCGGGACTTGGCCGTGAGACGAACAACCTTGAGACCGGTACGGTGGATGCGCTCGCAGAGCTGGTCGACCGCAACGTTGGATGGGGCACAAACTAGAACCTGGCCGTTGTTCATCTTGCATAGGTGATAGATGATGGTCGCCGAAGTGACAGTCTTGCCAGTACCCGGGGGTCCTTGGATCAAGCTAAGCGGGGTCGACAGCACAGCCTTAATGGCGGCGATCTGGCTGGTGTTAAGATCGGGGAGACCGGGGACGCTGAACTTTTTAGGCATAGTCGTCTTCATCGGCGCAACCGCGACATCGTGACCCAGCAGTTTGTGGAAGATGTATCCCGAGACACTCATGTCGTCCACAGCAAAGGTCTTCATTGCATACTGCATGCGGTCGTACGACGTAGCCTTCCACACATAGTCTGCCGAGAAGTTGTGGGTGCACTCGGTCGGGACAGTCTTCTCGTTGCCGGCCTTACGCAGCTCAAGAGTGACTTCGTCGGACTGGTTGTTGGGAATCTTGATGACATAGCCAACTCCTTCCCAAGCGGGGCGGAGCTCGCCTTTGTACCGGAGCCGCATCTCGTCGCCAACAGCCAGCTTGACATCGCCAGACTCTATCTTGTGTAGTTCGAAGCTGACCAGGTGCTTGTTATTGAGACCGTAATCCCAGCGAACGGTAAGTCCATCCTCCGACTGCGCTTCCTTGAGCTTCTTGTCGTAGTCGGACTCCATCTTGACCAGCGGGCCAAAAATGTTCTGATAATGGTACGGATCGTCGTACTTAAGCAGGACAGGGTGGGGGTCGTCATCGATGCTGGCAGCTTTCTCGAGATCGGCAACCGTCGCAGTTGCATTCTCCTTCCACATCTCCTCCAATTTCGCGATCATGGGCGGGGTAAGGTGTCTGGCGCGCAGCTGCTCGGCATCGGATGGGGTGGCGACGAGCCAGGTAAGGAAAGCTCGTTCTTCGATCAGAGGCTGCCATCGCGAAGTGTCCCAACTCATATCCTTGGACGAGGTGTTTGCGGCACATGGCTGGCGACACAGGAGCACAACCACCGTATCCGATTTGGCCGGGATGAAGCCCAGAAGAAATACGTTTTTGGTTCCGCAGTTATAGCACTCCAGCACGGTATCACCGAGGGTGGATTCTGGGTGAAGCTGAACCTCCTTGTGTCGGGCTCTCACAAGGTGATTGACAATGTGGGAGGAGGTCGCATTGCCACGGGCACTGCAGAACCACTTGTTGCAGCCAAGACACTTGACAACGGAACTCGGAGAATGGATTCCACAGTATCTAAGCCAAAAAAGTTAGCCAAACAATGGGTCGAGGCGAGACCAAAAGAGGCGAGACATACGCGCAAGCATGAGAAGGAAGCTCCCTATCTTCCTCCTGGAGTCTGCCAAGATTCAAATCCTTCATAGCCCCGACAGGCATGCTCGTCAAACTATCATTGTCATCATCGTCGTAGAGCTCTGTTTGATTGTCGTCGTCATCGGCGCGGCGGCGGCCACCACGACCGCCAAATTTGCCATAGAGAAAGCTCTCGTCGGGTTCGATACCGGTAAAGTCGTCGGCGCCAGCCTTGATCGCGGCTGCCGAGTCACTCAGAAGGTGATTACCGAGGTGGTTGAAGGCTCCCTCCATCGTCGCGATGTTCGTTTTTCGACTGATTGTCGCAATATTCAGTCCTCCGCTAGTGTCTGCTGATCTCCCTTGGAAAATAAGTCAGTGACCAGTAAATCGAGTCGAGGGGAGAAGTGTTGTGATGTAGCGGCGGCGAAAGCTCTGGTAAAGTTCCTCATGGAACCATGGGAATGCGCAACTTACTTCAGCCTTTGTGTTTTGCTCGAATATTTCGGCGTCGCAGAGCCTCGGTTAGCTCAGGTCGTACGGAAAGGGGATTCGAGATGGTAAGAGAACGGGAAAGGTCACATCATATCGGTGAGTGAGAATCAGGGTTTGGTCCGGAACCCACAAGGTAAGTCGACTGAGCAAGGGCTTGTTGTGTTCGCGATTGTGATCGTGAATGGTTATGTGCCTCGAGTGGTGAAGTCAAACACCCGCAGCAAGATCTGGTTTCCCAGAGCCCAAGCGGCGAAAGGCAAGTCATTTTCCAATGGTGGGACTATCACCACGTGACTAATAGGCCGGCCAGCAACGATAAGCGGACCAGCTCGGAGAATCCCAGCTTAGGGGCCATGGGGATTATCGAATCACCCCCCAGTGCTTACCAAACACACGCCCACTCCCCCGGTGTGGCTCAGCTTCTTCCCAAGAGGCAATTCATCGATATCGATGCTCTATCACCTAACCTACTAGCTTCCATGCCAGCATTCGTTCTCTTGTTCCAAGAAGTGTTTGGCTCATTGGCTTTATCCCCAACCTCATCCATGTCTGAAGATGTCACTTCAGGGCAAACTTGCATCCCTTCGACCTGCGCGCAGAGAGGCACTCAGGCAAAGCTAATCGTGTGTACTGATGCCACTTTGCTCATCTCTGTTACTACAAACGACAGAATCCATAGTCAATACACCAATTCGTGTGAGCAATCAGCTGTAACCACAGCGTAACGTACAAATTACGCCTGAACTTTGTCGAGTAAGTAACTACTTTTTCTTCTTGTACATACCCCGTAATCTTGCTAGACTGGTCTCCGTGGCTTGCACTGTTTGTTACACGGCCAGATGTTCGTAGCGGTCCACTTCTGATATATCCAGCGCCATTTTTTGCCCTCTATCAGATGCAATCCCCACGATATGCACCTCGTGGCGCCCCAGCTCTCGAAAGGCGAATAAGTGATGCCGGGTGCAGTGGCACCTTCAAGGCCTGGGCATACAGTGACCCCCGGGTGATACCCCAGTAGCTTCGTTCGGTAACCCCTTCCTGCGATTGCTACCGGATCATCCGCAGGAACATCAACTGTGCGTTGTCTGGCAACCCACACGACGCTACGCCTTCAGAGTACCTCGGGGCCTCGGCATCTACTGAGATGAATTTCAATTGGTAACCTTCTCTCACAAGTACTCCTTCTTTCTGCCAGTGCGAGTGTACTGTGTCAGATGCCACTCGACGTCCCCGTCCTTGTTCTCGAGGGTGCCGCCACGTATCTCGAATGGCCTCATGGTCATACGCGGCCCAACCTCAGCAAGTTCAACGGAATCGTACGAAGTCCGGACAAAGACGTGACTACCATGGTCAGCAGCGATCAGTCGGATCGGGGCGAGAGCAGTGACTTACTGTCTGACTTCGATGCTATCCTCATTATTGACGAAGGTGACGACCCGGTTGCCCATCTTTGCCTTACTGGTAATCGGCTCGCGTGGAGGGAAAAGATGCTTCAAGATTTTTACTATCCTCTGTCCCAGTCGGCTGGGCGAGCGGTCAGTGACAGCCAACATTAGTCACAAGCTGATGCGTACCTCTTGAAACCCTCAAATACCAGATGGGGATACGCTTCGGAGACGCTGCCTCGGATACTTCCAGGTATGTCGTGACCTGCAACGGGTTAGCTATTGCTTTTTGTTGGAGTGTGCACGTCGGGGTGGAAGAACGAGTTGCATACTCTACTTGCAGCTCCTTTACTCTGGCAGCCACCATCCAACAATTTACCGCCAAAAACAAAAAACAAAATAATGCCCAAAATGCCTTGGATTGTGAGGACCATTCTGGGTATTATTCTGTCGTTATTTAAGGCAGGCTAACGTCGGACTTGGATCTGAGAGAAAAGGCAAGGCAAGAGTACGCGCTCTGTTCTCCCCCCCCTTATGCTTTCTTCTAGTATGCAGTCTGGCCAGGATTCTGGTTTCCTTGGGGCTATCCCGCACATGTCGATCATGGTTGGAGGGCGATGAACTTACGAAGAACCACGTTGTGAAGACTGAAGCTAATCGTAGGCCCATGGGGCAAGTGACTGATCTACATACGGTGAGTTGATGAACGGTGCAATGATCCAACCAACTTACTGTCAAAGCCGTCGGGTTTCCACGATGCTCATGCAAGAGAACGAGATCGGTCAATGCGTTAGACTTGCAAGATTGTACTAAATCCGGGAGAATCAGATTTCCACGGTTGAGGCGTACAGACGTCCTATAAGCCTCGGGGTTAGTCTGGTGAAGTCAAGGGGAGAGGGGTGTGTTGGACGTACGGCAGGAGCAGCCTTATTTCCTTGGAAAAGGCGGCGAGACGGCTCGAACAATCTCTCGAAGTTGTCACAAGAACCCTGGGCTCTGAAAGACCGCTCAACATCGAGTACTCGTCATCCAGGTCCATCTCCTCCTGGACGCTCAGTTCTGGCTTGGCCTGGTCATACTGAAAATCTTTGCGAAGCGTCTTGTCTCGTGCGATTTCGGGATCGAGTGGTTTCCCAGCAGCAAGCGCGGAACGCAGCTGTGCACGCTTCTCTCCCGTTTCCGCGTCTTTTAGAATCTGCGCCTTCCGGTAGAGATAATCGCGACGCTGTCGCGCCTGTTTTCGAATCATCGTGGGGGATGTCGCTGAGCGTGGTCGGGCCGGGTTCGCTACGTGCCGTCAATCTTCGAAGCTGACCGAAATGCGGTTTCAAAGGCGAAACCAAGAGAAATACTGAAGAGGCAGACCTTGTGTTCGGTCGATTGGTGTGGTAGATCTTGGGCGGTGTTGATGGATGGTTTTGCTGAGTGAAGTCGAGGTTCAATTCGCGATGCGTCGCTGTTTTCCGCCCCGCCCAAACTTTTTTTTCTTATCGATAACCCGGAGCTTTCACTGAACACCCGAGCCAACACCACAAGTCGATGGCCGAGCGCTGGCGGCCACCAGCCTATGCTGAAAGCAGCCACAGCCGGCCACTGTTGTGCTATGGTTGACATGCTTACGTCTAGCCAATGACGGGCCCTGTAAAACCGTTGATCTGTATAGAGCTGCTCTGTTCCAGTTGTTCGCGGCGGTGGCAACAATTGGGCTGTGATCATCAATTTAGTTTTGCATGCTTCATAAACCATGCCGATGGCTCTGTCCCGTGGGTCGAACGAGCTGACACTTCTACGACCAGTGGGCAGCTGACGAGGCGATATGGTAGTTCTTTGCGACAGCCATCATAGGCCAATGGGAAGACGCTGCCATTTTCACTCGCGGTGGACATGCCGAGTTGTCTGTAGACAAAGTTAAGCATGGGATAAACGAAAAGACCCCAGCGGGCTGCTTGAGAATCATTCATCAAAGTAAGCACCCCGCCACGATATACGCGCAACACGGATACGGAGCGAGGAGGGGCTTTTCAGAACTACCGTTCGTCGCCTGTGGTAGGTTACCCAAGTCGCCGCTCATTTTAGGGCATGGGATGGGCAGGGAGCGAGGTGATGTGGGTAAATGCGAATACGATGGCGAACAGAAAAGGCACTGTCTGCTAGTACGCGGAAATGGAGGCTTGGGACGCTGCGGGTGTGCAAAATGGGTAGTGCGCACAGCCACGAACTGGTGACGATTTTCAGACGTTGTATTGAGGACCGGCGGTGAGCTCAGCAAACGAGCCGAAACCTGTGGGCTTTTGTGGTTGACGGGCGAAAATCGATTCGTCGTTGAGAGAATCTGCAAGCATCCATAGCCGCAACCCGTTTATGGTGGCTATTTTTGGGGATTGGCAATCCCATCTGCTGACGCCACCACTCAGCCGATTTCGCATTCCATTGCCATTCGAAAAAGCCGTCAATCGTCACCTTTTCGACGGTGGAATGGCTGAGCAGCTATCAAGCTAGAAAGGAAAGACAGCCATGCAAGCCATGTTCGGACCCAAGTGCGAGGGGCAGATCCAGCCTCCCGCCAACGCCCAACGACGTCTTGCTCCTGTTCCATGTCTACCCACCGTCGGACGACCCCAGCCTGCCTGAGACACTGCTATGGGTGAGACCGTCCGTCCGTACTTAACCGCAACAGAGAGGAACATGCGTCCCGTGTATAATAAGCTTCGCCCCGCCCGTCGGCGCAACATGCTCTGATGTCACTGACCCTGTGTTTGCCTCATCTCATCTCTCTCTTCCCCCGATAAATCTCGCTCTTGTCGTGATATAGGGCTTGGGAAGCGGAGTGGTTAGTCTCCAAAATCCGCTTCGTTTTGAGTAGAGACTCTCCCATCAAAAGCTTGTTTGTTTGTTTGTTCCCTCTCGTCAGTTTTTTCTGGTGAAGAAAGGGAAGAAAAACAGGGACCCCGGAAAGCAGATCGACCAATCCTGCCCACTTGCGCCCCGTTCAAAAGCGTCTCCATCCAACCACCGACACTGCCCGGGGTATCCGCTCTGACAGGTCCCGGTGCCTGATTGGGTCCGTCCTCAGTGTCATTTCAGCGTCTGTCCAGCACTTCCCAGTTCCTGTCAGCGGCCGGAGGTCCAACGTCATTTAACCCGACAACCAAACATCAGCCGAAATATCCTCACTTCGCACCACCACAACACGAGAGAGAGGCCCGACTCACCCGCCAATTCCATCTGGCCATCTAATCGTTCGGCTTGGAACGCACTGTCTGCCATCGCATCGACAGTAGCTTACAGACAACATGTCGTACCAACAGTATAACCAGAACCCCTACGCCCAGGGCCCCCAGGCCGAGGACGGATATGGCTACGACAACCAGCAGGTCTGTTACCATCTCGATTGTTACTCGGTTCAGCGTGAAAGCGCAAACTGGTTTTTGCATCGCTGACTATTGTGATAGCCGCAATATGGTCAAGGTCAATACGAAATGCAGCCTTACGGGGAGTCGGACAAGTACGCCGAGCAGCCCGCGCCCACCACCTTGAGCCAGCAAGACTTCCTCCAACGCGTGCAATATCTGCGCTCAGAGATCCAGGGTCTCACATCCGACATTGAGAGCATCGCCCAGCTGCACCAGCGCTCCCTCGCATCTCCCGACAACAGCGCCAGCTACCAGCTCGAACAGGCCGTCTCTGCGACGCAACTGCGCAACACGGCAGTCAAGGACGGCATAAAAGCTCTTGAGAAGGACCTCGCCAAGACACGCGACGGGTCGCGCGCAACCAAGACCGCCCAGCTCAACTCGCTGAAAAACACATTCAAGTCCGAACTGAACAAATACCAGCAGATTGAGCAAGACTACCAGCGTCGGTACCGCGACCAAATCGCCCGCCAGTTCCGTATTGTCAACCCGGATGCGACGGAAGCAGAAGTCGAGGAGGCGACGCAGATGGATTGGGGCGACGAAGGTGTTTTCCAGCAAGCGGTAAGCCTGAGCACTCCCCACTGGCTGTTTACCTCGGTCCCGGCGGCGCTATTTATACTAACACCATGACCAGCTCAAGTCCAACCGGACAGGCCAAGCCAACTCCATTCTGGGCAACGTCAGGGCCCGTCACAATGAGCTTCAACGCATCGAAAAGACGCTCATCGAGCTGGCCACACTCTATCAGGAAATGGCCACGCTCGTCGAAGCCCAGGAGCCCGTCGTCGAAGCCGCCGAGCAGAACGCCCAGCAGACAGTCGACAATATTCAAAAGGGCAATGAAGAGGTCAAGACAGCCAACGACCACGCCAGGAGGCGCAGAAAGCTCAAGTGGTGGTGTCTGCTCGTCGTCGTGCTCATAATCATCGCCATCGCGCTTGGTGTTGGTCTTGGTGTCAGCTTGACCAAGAACGGGACCGGCCAATAAGCAGGCAGACGGTCGGTCTCGCAACATTCCGAAAAAGCGCATTACGACAGTTTAAAGAAAGTAATTTGAAGGGGCGCGAGCTTCGACTCGCGCCCGTACGACGGAAAGGGGAAGCACTCCAAAGGAGGAGCACTACGATTGTTTAGATTTCACGACCATGGCTTGAACGGGGGAGGCATTAATCAGGACAAACACACACCACAGCCACCACAGCTCACCTCCAATGAAGCCACAATTTTGCCGCGGTGGGCTCCTCGATTCCCTCCAACGGTCAAATTATTGTACGCATACTCTTCTTACGATCAGGCGGATTGGGGGGGTGGTTTTTTTTAGGAGTACCTATTTTTCTGTATTTATTCAAAGTGTGCCCTTCCCTCATCCATAGGATCATCCATTAGATGAGATGAGCAGTGGGAGGGGGCTGACGTTTTTCCTTGTACGCATCGCTCAGTGGCGACCAGTTATTAACCTGCATCACGATAACCGTCGTCCTACCTTGCGCAAGGCTTCTCTCAGTGCCCTCGAGGGAATTACTCTCCAAACCCGCAGCCGTTATATCCCGGCCCACCAGCGCTGCCTATCAGCATCTACCCTCTCTCGAGCCATGGCAGCCCATGTGGGAAACCCGGCCGGTCTAGGCCCCCATGTCGGTTCTTTCAAACACGCCACACCCCAGTCCTCCGCCCTGAGCAAAGATGACCCACCAACGGAATTTTGCATTCACGATGGCACATGCACGTCCACCTCTCACATGCAATCTTACACTAAGCCCAAGCCCTGCCCTAGATCTAGTCCAGTCCATCATATTTATCTTTCCCGAGGCGATTGTCAATAAACATGGTCTGGTGGTGTAGTTGGTTATCACGTCAGTCTAACATACCAGGGTTTCACAACTCCGGCTTGGGCACACTGAAGGTCTCCGGTTCAAGTCCGGGCTAGATCACATGCGTTGGGCGATTGGTTTAGTGGTATAATGACCGCTTAGCATGCGGTAGGTCCAGGGTTCGATTCCCTGATCGTACATCCTTTTTGATTCAATCATAGGGATCACTCTGGATTCTTTTGCCCGAGCCCCAGCTCGCTATTTGCGGCGTGGGGGCCATCAGACGGTGTAAATAAGAACCTAAATGAGTGAATGGCGGATCGGAACATGTGTGACAAAGTAAGTGATGGACTCAGGGTCTGTATTTGCAACGTGGATGGACACACGGTAGGATGAACTCTCGTTTGTCTCGGTGGACACGCTTTCAAGACGGCGGCATCAAGTAGAATTGCCCGAGGACACAATCTGGAGGCAGAAATCTCGCTGGCATCAGGTCGTTCGCATGGTCATAGGTGACACTTCCAAGTCAGAAGATGGACTTGAAATGAACGGCAACCAAAACAGACGAGACACGTAGAGGGTATGGAATGGTTACAGATGACAATTGACTAGTTCTACAATGCTCTCACCCATGTACGCAAAGTGAGGGAAGTCGTATTATGTACAACGTGAGGGGTCGACCCGTGCCTCCCAGCTATTCGTAGCCCTGGACTTCACTCCCCTTTCCCAAAGCTCCCCCGCCGGCCAACAAAAAAGACACGACATAGAGAAACGGGTGACTTGCCCGCTCTAGTATTTTCCCCTATTAATAGCCAGGAACCCAATTGCCCATGCTATCCGCTCCCCATGTGCTTGGGAGCTATGTTTCTCTCTTCGTACACGACGCCAGTAGGTGAGTTTTACATGTTTCTTGTTCAGAACGTCATTGACCCTTTACCGGGGCATGCCACCCGGGCCAATACCCTGGAGCTTGGCCGCCAGCTTCGGGTACTTCTCCTGTACTTGGAGCTGCGTGCGCGTCGCCTCAGCGTAGGACAGAGCGTTAACAATCTCGCCCTCGGTGCGGGCCAGCTCTGCGGCACGCTCGAAGTATTTGAGCGCTTCGGTAACCTTACCCTGCTGCAACAGCAGCTGGGCCATGGTCGCAACGGCAATGTCGCATTCGGGGTCAACTGTTGTGGGTTAGCGCCAGCATCACGCGTGGGTGTAGGCTTCACTTACTGATAAGGGCCTTCTGGCACAGCTTCTCGGCCTCGCCAAAGTCCTGTTTCCATTGGAAGAGGGTGAGGGCCTTGTTGATGAGGGGAAGGACGTTCATGGCCATGGGCTTGGTCTTAGACTCCATATCGATGGCGCTGTCGAACTTCTCGATCGCCTCTTGGAAGTTGCCCTGGTCAAGGAGCAGCTCGCCGTAGTAGTTGTAAACATCCGGGACCTCCTTGAAGTTCTTAATGCAGCGACGGAAGGTCGACATGGACGACGCGATGGAACCCATCTTGTATTGGGTGACACCGAGCTGGATGTGGGAGAAGATGAAGTCGCGGTCCAGGTCGATCGACTTCTGGTAGTCCTTGGCGGCGTCAGAGAACTCGCCCTTGATGAAGTGGAGCTGAGCGCGGTGGTAGTAAATGTCGGGATCCTCGCTGTTCTGCTCCATGGCTTTCTCGAAGTCTTCGGCGGCCTTCTCAGGAGCGCCGAGCTCGAGGTTCATACTGGCGCGCTTGATGTAGCTCTGGGTCATGGAGGGGTCCAGTTCAATGCTCTTGGACAGGTCGACCATAGCGTCGTCGTGCTTTCCGAGCAGGCAGCTGAAGGTACCGCGGAGGTTGTAGGCCAAAGCCTCGAACTCGCCGAGGTCACCAAGCTCCAGGGACTTCTCGAAAGCGGCTCTCGCCTCCTCGTAGCCATCACCAGTCTTCTTCTCCAAAGCTCTCAAGCCAAGCTGCAACTGTCCCTTGCCGGTCTCCTCGGACAGGACAACAGAGTCCTCCAGACCGGCCGGGCGAGGCTTGACGCGGAAGCTCTGGAGGTAGTTGCCGACGAAGGTGTGACTGGGCAGCTTGTTGGGGCGGTTGGCCATCATCTCCTGTGCCTTCTGCTCGGCGAACTTCTTAAGCAGACGCTCCACGGACTGCGCACTGCTCTCGTTTTTGAAGCTGTCAATGATGCAGGAGGCGGTAAAGTCGAGCAGGGCCTCGCCGTACATCTTAAGATGCTCGTAGGCGTTGGCTCGGCGGTTCAGGGCCTTGACGTATTCGGGGTCGAGGTTGATAGCGGCGGTGGTGTCTTCGACAACCTTATCCCAGTTTCCTAAGGCATTGTAGCAAGCGGCACGGTTGGAGTAAAAGATGGGGTTGGCCTTGCAAAGGATAGCCTTCGAGTAAAGGTCGATGGCCTTGTTATAGTCCTTGCTGCCGTAGGCCTGGTTGCCGACATCCTTCAGCTTGGCGGCGTACTGCTCGCGCTGGTCGGCGGTGAAGCTCGAGACAGTAGTCTCGTCAATCTCGGGAAGTTCATCGGCGGTCTCGACGGCAGCGGCTTTGGGTTGCGTAGGGGCAGCAGCCTCTGCAGGCGTGGGCTGCTTCTCTACATCAGCCGCAGCCTTTCGTTCAGCTTCCTTTCTTTTCCTCCTCTCCTTCTTGCTCAGCTTTGGTGTAGAGTCCTTCTTCTTCAATTACTAGGTGTCAGCTTAGATCGTGTCAAGAGCGATCCGGCGCCGGCAAAAAGCGCCAAGATCTCGGTAGTAACGGCTGAAAAATTGGATCGCATGACGACAGACGTCGCAAAAAGGAGATGAAGTGTATGACGTACGGAGTCGCTATTGAGGAAGTAGATGACACCGGCACCGGTAGCGACGACGGCGACACCAGCGGCAGTATAGGCAATGGCCTTGTTGTCTGAGGCCCAAGTGGTGATGCGTTCCCAAAGGCCAGAAGACGAATCAACGGGGATGACAGTCGGAGGACTGGCCATAGGAGGCACAGACGACAGGGGATTGGACATTGTAGCAATTGGCCGAAGCAATTGGTTAAAGAGAAGAAAGGTATCAAGAGCGTTACAGGAAGGAAAGTCGCGAGATCGAAAGGAAGGGAATTAATGGGCTGACCAGCTTGGTCGATGATGTAGAGGGTTGCAGGAGCTGCAGGTTGGTTGGTGTTGCTGACGCTGTTGCGCTGGGCCAGGAGCTTCCGAGCAGTAACCGTCGACGAAAAATTATTGCGCGACGGGGAAGCTCGTGAGGAGTTTTTCCGGGCAGTTGCCTCTGAGCTGGTGCTGTCATTCACCAAATCACCTTGGCCTCAGGCGATTTAAGAGTGGGGGCGCAAGGGATGGCCGCCTATAAATCTGCACACTACGTAACCAAAGAGGGTCCGCGACGTCCTCGGAGCAAGGATACGTTGGTCAGCCACAGCGCGCGGTACCTCGATACTTCGACTGACAAGACCTTCGAGATGGTAATCTTTTTATCTTATTCAGCCGCTGTTTCCCCTTTTTCTATGCGATTCTCTTCGATTCATTTGATTCAACAGCGGCAAGTGCTTGAGATAGGGCTGCACTCCCAATCAAGTCCACGCTATGGTCCAGTGCGTCTAAACCCACACAAGGCTTTGCTCTCACAGCATTGTTGCTGCAAGTTGTCAATTTTGGCTGGCTGTGAGTGTTCTATTATTTGTTTGGCACTTGCTGTCATCGTGATTGTGCACCTCAGGAGTCGTGCCGGTGCCAAGCATAGGTAGACACCAGGCCCAGTCTTCGTTCTATCTCTAATTGAGATTGTAACATACGCAAACAATAGCAGAGCCGCTGAAACAGGGGCGATCAAGGAAAGGAACCCGGAAGTACAGCCGACAGCTGAAATCAAGGCATTCTTGGTTGTTGGTTCTCTCCTCAATTGCATCCAAGTCTTGGTCCCATGAACTTTGCAAGGCTCAACTGCTACGCGACACAAACCTTCCTTTACTCCACGGTCAACACGATGTAGACAGCAATATAATTTAATAACGGCATCATCTTTCCAGGCGTGCTGCGTTGTTACTCGCGCTTTCAGCGCGACACTGTTCTTCTTTCATACTCCACGTCCTGAAGCTAATCAGGCTGTGGCTGAGCCACATGTCATGAAGACTGAGGTCCCACAACGAATACGGCGACAACCATGTTGACGTCCTGTTCGTAAACGAATTCGTTGCATCGGACAATGTCGTCAGAGAAGAAACAACGTGATCCGGGTTACACTCGGAGCACTAAACGACTTAACAATTCGTTACGCGACATTGGAATGCTGATGCCAAGCCTCCAGCCAGCCTGAGCAACACACCCATTGTTCTTCATGAGGGTCCAGTGGAAAAATCTATCGTGTGACGGCTTGAGCTCAATGTGTTCGCTAGTCGTCCTGTGAGCATATCGTGGCGTTTCGTTGGATGAGGTGTGAGACGCTGACCAGAACGTGGCATCTCGCTTATATAAGCCCGCGACAGATCTTTGCGACGCAAGTGACTTCAACTGGAGGGACTTTGATTGGCAGCTCTTATTCGTCCGCTCAGTTTAGATTCGAAACCCGAACAACTGCTGCAGCAAACCTACCAGCTCCCCGCTGCGGCTTGAATTAAAACAGCGGTTCCTCACGTTTTTCCACAGTTGAGACTCGCGAGTAGTTCTGAATTGGCAACAATAACAACCACAACAACGTCATCACCTCTCGATTGCTGGACCAAACGCCGCCCTAACACCCAAGTGCATATTCACTGATCAGCAATATTACCCGGAATCGGCCCAACGGCGCTCATTACCATCATGGCCAACGATTTTCAACTGTTCACATCCCTTCGATATGACCCAGGACTGATTAGAGTGCCTAAAAGACGCCTAGCGAATGCGGGGTGGAACGCCAAAATGACCTCGCCCTTTTACATGCTAGACCTCCATCGGGATCGGATTCTGAGGGCTGCCACCCATTGGAACTGGACCCCTGCCATCGCAATCATTTCGGGGCCGGCTGGACTCCAAAGGCTAACCGAAGTGATTGAGGCTTTCTTGGCCCAACACGGAAAGGAGGCCGCTTTGAGGGTCAAGGTTCTACTGAGCTCGGAAGGACATCTCAGCTGCGAAGCATCTCAGGTGCCAGCTGTGCCTCTGGAGAATCTGTTCCCAGAACGGCTTCCACCACCAGGAAGCTCTAGGCAGGCTGGAGATCCTTCTAAAGAAGCTTCAGTGGAGGTGGTGATTGACCAAACGGAGACTCCGCAATCAGAGTATACCCACTACAAGACGACCAAGCGAGCCATGTACGATACGGCACGAAACCGCGCGAAAATCAACCCGGCAGACCGCAAGGAAGTCCTCCTCGTCAACTCGAAAGACGGTTCAGTAATGGAGGGCAGCTTGACCACCCCGTTCTTCTGGAGAAACGGCAGATGGGTCACTCCGCCGGTATCTGCAAAGTACAGTCCCGAGAATGGCAGCGGCGGGCAAGACGGAACCACCCGCAGATGGGCACTCGAGCGGTAAGACATGAGCTTAAGGGCTTCGAATCCGAACTGTCATGAGGTGAGCTTTTGGACTAACCGTACTAGTGGCCTGGCTGTGGAAGAAGAAGTCAATGCCGACAGTGTTGTGGATGGGGAGCCATGCTGGGTCAGCAATGGTGTTCGCGGTTTCACCTTTGGAAATATCAGGCTCAATGCTGCCAAAGAGGCCTGAATACCAATGGGCTAATGACCTAGTTCAGTCTTCGTACGAGGGCCTCTGTTTATCGAGTGCGTTATCTGCCTATCGCAGTCGACAGTTTCTTAGAACAAAGGTGACCTCATTCTCGCCAGTTGTTGGTTGCGAGCTTTACTTGAAACAGCTACATCACAGCCTCTCTTCCATTTCTCCAGCCATGTGCGGTCATTGATGCTGTCGCGGCAAGCCGGAATGAACCCTCATGATCAGAACCAAATGTAAACACGCCATAGCTGGTCTACCATCTCTCCCTTCTGGACAGGAGGCCTCGTCTGCTTCCTAGCTCTTACAACATGCTTGGCAGGGTATCCAGGAGTCTGGAGTCGATCGACGCCAAGACGGGATATGGCCCGCTAAGCTCATCCCTGCCCCGGTACCACCGTGCGGCAGCCCGTTACATCATCGCCGGCGGGGGAGGACCTCATCTCTTGGCTGGTTTGTTCGTCCATATCAATTTACCTAGCCGGCTTTCTTAAGCTTTGCATTACGTTTGTTATGCATCTGGGTTTACATGTGCAAGCCGTCATGCTGAATCCCGGCGGATGTTTTCACCAGGAATTCCAAGAGCAAAGGTGTTCGAAGTTCGGGCGGACAAAGCTCTGACTAAGAGCATACCTAGGTAGGTCTATGAATCTGCCAACTAGCGGCCGTTACCATTGCTTCTACTCGTCCAATTGATCGGAAAACCATCGTTTGGCTTGAGTCGGCTCAAGACAGACTCCACCAGCAAATCGGGACCCCTCTTCTCCCTTCTCAACTGCCTCATCGGGCTGGACCGAGGGCTGGCTCGTCTATGTCCCCCTCACAAAGCTGAAGAGCACGGGCAGAAGGTCCGAATGCGCTGTCGCAAAGGCTCCGTTTCAAGCTTGCAGTTGCATCGCTCCACCTCCTCTGCCTTGCTCAGAGCTGTCACACCTTCACTGCCGGCATGAGCTCTTCCTCGACGAAACACAACTTGGTCCCAGACCAGGCTCAGCTGAGCCGTCGTCAGAGAAGCGATAACTTATTATCTCATAAAAACTTTCTTAGGGCCTGAACATATATTCTTCGCGTCTCATTTCCTGCGTTGCCTCTTCCCCTCCTCATCGCTTGTGCTGGTTAAACAAGTTTATCTGCAGCCATCACACGTTCAAACACAACAGTCCAGGTTTGTCCGGTGCCGCACATCCGAGTCGTCATTCTGTTTCCTTTTTTCTTACCGTAACAGGCAGGTACATGGATAACTAACCTGATGTGCTAGACTAGAGTTCGAGCTTTTGACAGGTTCCAGGTGAATCGTTCTCTTGCGCATTCCATACCTCATAGGCTTTTGGTACCAAGCAGTCGCAATGGAAGCATTCCTTCAAACCCAAGCCAAGTTCAAAGCCGACAAGGGTCTCACCAAGGTCCATGTGGTCCCAAACAAGAATTACAAACGCCATGGCACTAAATCTTATGTTTACCTGTTGAACAAGTTTAAGTTCGAGCCGACGAAGCCTGGTCCATATGTACAGACACGGAGAATGGCGCAAAGGGGGCTGGCCGCGCCTGGCTTTAACGCGCCAGTCGGCGGCCGCATCTCCATGAGCAAAATTCTGGTGAAAAAGGCGGAGGATGACCAGCACGGAGAGGTCACAGCCGAGGACCAGCAGTACGACTCCATGTATCTCTGCGAGGTCTCTATCGGGACGCCACCGCAAAAGTTCAAGTTAGACTTTGACACGGGCTCTTCCGATCTCTGGGTAACATCCCCGAGCGAAAGCACCTGTCTTCATTGTCACTTATACCACAGCAGGTGTTTTCAACTGAGCTCAGCAGTTCCCTCCAAAGCAACCACAGCATCTTCGACCCCTCCAAGTCCTCTACGTTCAAGAAGCTCGATGGAAAGACGTGGAGAATCTCATACGGTGACGGAAGCTCGGCCTCCGGCGACTGCGGCACAGACAACCTCGTCCTCGGCGGGTTGACGGTCAAGAGCCAGGTCGTCGAGCTCGCCTCGCAGCTCGCGCCGCAGTTCTCACAGGGCACGGGCGACGGCCTCCTTGGTCTTGCCTTCAGCTCCATCAACACAGTGCAACGCGACGGCAGCTTTCGTGACCCGCAGGCAACGCCTGTCGACAACATGATCTCGCAGCGCGACATCCCCAAGGACGCGGAGCTGTTCACGTCGGCGTTCTACAGCGAGCGCGACGAGGAGACGCCGCGGTCCTTTTTCACGTTTGGGTGGATTGATACCGCTCTTGTCAAAGCTTCTGGCGAGGATGTTCACTGGGTTGATGTTGATAAGGCGCAGGGGTTCTGGATGTTTCCGTCCGAGTCGGCTAGTGTTAATGGCAAGGCTGTTACGGGGAGCGGGAACAAGGCCATTGCCGATACGGGGACAACGTTAGCACTTGTTTCAGACGAGGTTTGTGAGGCGCTGTATGATGCGATCCCTGGTTCCAAGTATGACGAGCAGCAGCAGGGCTATGTGTTTCCAACCAGCACTAAGGCGGAGGACTTGCCCGAGTTCAAGGTTGCCGTCGGAGATAAGGAGTTTGTGATCCAAAAGGAAGACTTGGCGTTTGCGCCGGCCAGCGATGGATATTGGTACGGAGGTGTGCAGTCGAGGGGTTCCAATGGGTTTGATATCTTGGGTGATGCATTCTTGAAGTCGATCTATGCGGTAAGTACTGTCAAAGAGCGCCAGCGCAGTGTGACGGGATGAAGCTAACTTGTGGTAGATTTGGGATCAGGGAAACATGAGATTCGGATGTGTTCCCAAGATCGAAAGGATGCAGAACCTCCAGCCTCCGTCCTCTTGAGCAGACGACGGGCTAAATTGTGATGTCCCGGTGGAAGAAAGGGTTTCAGGTTGCAAATGGCGTGACTTCGACATGTCAGGCTAGCTTTAGTGATGTATTTCCTGGCAGGCCTAGACAGAGACGATGACGAACATGGAAGTTACGATTAAAGAAATCTTATCTGAAATCCTCACAGTGAACATATTTGCACTTTTGAGTGACTGTTATCAAATTACCGTTATAGCTGAGAAGGGTAAACCTACCTATCATGACACGAGCAAGAAGAACATTGACAATTTTATCAACATCGGATATGGAACCTACACATGTGTATTAGTAACATTGGTGTGTTCGACTGTGGGGGAGGTTTCTTCCCAGAAGGACGACACAAGACTTCAAGCGAATGCTACGATTGAGGGAACAATACCTTCGGTGATCAAGCTAACCGCCAATCCTTCTCTAGGATGACTAGGAGCTCCATGCTTCCTGGATACTCATTCCGATGATGATCCGGTTGTTTTTGACATTCGTGAACCTTCGTGGCTAGCAATAACTCTTGTCCATGACTTACTTATATGCTCTGCAAATGAGACATCAATGGTTTGCCAAGACCATGAAAAATGCTACCCTATACAGAGCAATTCTTACACCTAAGTCTTGGGGTGGTGAAAACGTTTAGCACCTTCTATTGATTCCAATGGCGAATAAGATCGCACGTCACCCAAACAACAAGGACGACGACGACAACGACGGCAATAACAGTGCGGTACACTCGGCTCTTGGCTCTGGTCTAGGCTTGTTCGACTTCGAATCAATAGTTGTCATCCCATCCCAGGATTGAGAATGCACATGGTGAGAACGATAAACAAGGTTTGGTGCCAGCCCTCCAGATCCTGGACCGCCCCAGCGTCTGGGCGATGAAACGGCATGGCGGCATATTATCCTGGGAGTTGGAAAGTGCTAGGCTATTGGTGAGGCATTGAGATGGGGGCTCTACCCGTCAGCAAGATTCATCCAAGATCTGGCGCATCGATTTGCCTTGTGACAAGAGGAGTCAAGCCCTCATCCAGGTTAGTGGAAGGACAGCAGAAGTCTGTGGGCGCAGAAGATGCGAATCTGCAAAAAGAAAAAAAAAGAAAAAAAAGAAACAAAGATACAGACGGCAGGAGAGTTCCACGGATGAGTTGAAGCCTGCACTTGTCGAAACAAATCGCAAGTGGGTCTATCGAGCTCGGTGACGACCCCGGATTGGTGGAGAGGTTATTCTTGGAACTCGGGTCAGGTCCCAACTTCCCATCGAGAGCACCTCACAGCTCCGACGGAAGGGCGAGAGTCGGGTTTTAGTGGGCAGCTCTGCTCTCCACAGGGGGCACGTCCAGCCGGTCCAGGCCCCAAAACGACCCAAACCAGCGTCGTACACCCGGCGAGCCGGTCCCAGGAGGGGATCCTACTGGCTAAGGATGCACTGGGAGGTTCTGGGGCTTGTAGGGAACACGGGCGCCCAACCGGTGGAAGCACAGCCAACACAGCGGGCTTGTGTGGTGTGTGCCTCAGCAGCTCCAGCCACAGGCCGGGGGAAAATGGAAAACAAAAAAATAAAATAAAAATTACACCACACCTCCGTCCTCTACTCGCAGCAACGGGGTTGGAAAGATCGACTGGTGTCTGTGAGGTGGCCCCGTCTCTCTCTGTCGCCCGTCCGTCTTGTCTTGTCGTCTGGCCGAAATCCCTCCCTTACCTTCCTATCATCATCACCATCTCCACCCCCTGCGATTCCTCCTCGCACCCCAAACCCTCCTCCTCCTATCCCCAGACTTCCCCTTCATCTGCTCTTTCATTAGAAGCAGAGAGGTCAGAGGAGACGATACGGGTTCAAGCTCAGCTAGTGCACGCCATTGCGGTTTTTTCTCCTGCTCTGCTCTGCTCCACCCCCCGCCACCACACGACGAAGCTGTGTTGGTGCTGCTATTGCTGTTACTGCGGTTGTATTTTATTTAATACGCCTTCTTGGCTGTCTGTTTGCTCCATCGCCCTCATTCTTCGCCAACCGCAGGGCGGTACTTGCTTTTCCATCTCTTCCATTCAACCGACTCCGGCAAGCATCGCATGATTGCCTCGACACCCTCCCGCCGCTTCCTCCGCTCCTCGAGCCTGCCCTCCCCGTCATCAACCTGAGCATCGCCCGCGCCCTGCCAGCTCATCAACATTGAGAAAGAGGTACAGGTAGCTCCCAGCAAGCTTCACCATGGCCGCCCCTCGACGCAGAAAGATTGGTCATAGAAGACGCATCGAGGACGAGGAAGACGGAGAAGGTGGACCCGACCAGCTCGATCTCGATGACGACTCTTTGACCGAGGGCTCCATCATCAGCGATGACCACGATCATGGCAACGACAGCGATACCAGCAACATCGACGAGACCTCCCCAGTCGCCCTCAACCCTAGGAAGTCGGCTGGAAATGGAAATGCGAAGCCTGCTGCCCGGAATCCATCGGCCTTGGGCCCCCAGACAACGGACAAGGCCGTGTCCGATGCTGACGAGATGCTTCAGGGTCTGTCTGTCCACGACCGACCCGAGCCCGTTCAACAGGGACAGCTCGACGGGGCCGCATCTCCACCCAAGTCTTCTGCTCCTCTCGTCGTGAGCTCTCACTCGTCCCGCCCAACCGAGCCGGTCAATGAACGTCGTCGTCGAGAACACGAAGAATACAAGCGGAGAAGGGATGAGGACCCCGCCTTCGTCCCAAACAGAGGGGCCTTCTTCATGCACGACCATCGTCATGCCGGACCTTCTGCCAACGCTTCCGGCCTTTTGGACGAGGACGAGGACGTGGCCGCGGCGGCGGCATCGGAGGTCCCTACGCACCGATGAAGTACGCCGCCCAACAAGAGTCATCTCGTCGTCACCCGGCTAACCCGAGCAGCCAACTGCACAGCCCGACCGATCCCTTGACGAGCGGCCAATGGGCACATGATATGCACGAGGCCGTCGCCGAACCGCCGCCCTCGAGACAACCTCGGCACCTGCCTATCGATACTGAAGGCCCGGCTAACGGCAACGGATTCATCCCAACCTGCCCGTCCAACCCCACCCCTATCAACAGGACCTTGTCGACCGAACGACACATTGGAAATGTGCAGGTCAGAGTGTCTCTTCCCGTCGTGGGCAAAGCTCCAGCGGCCTTTGGAATGCCCGTCAAGCAGTACACCAAGCTTCCGGATCATCGGCCTCCCCTTCGTCGCGACAAGCCTGTCCGCATCTCCCTGCCCGACAACCCGCCCAAGTACATCTTCCCTGCCGTCGACCGATCCTTCATTTTTATTCCTCGGGCGATGCGACCCAATCAGCAGCGGACCCGCGGCAAACCTCGTTCTGGTCTTGGCTCCATCGGAGGCTTTTCCAGACGGACCAGCGTCTTTGGCGGAAGCTACTACGGCAGCGCCTACTCTCCGAGCATTGCCCTTAGTCGGCGCTCGTCACTAGCACCGGATGGGCGGGATTATTTGTTCTCGCCCACGGGCTCTGTCATGTCGCGAGCTCCGATTCCTGTCGAGAACCCTCGGCCGGTTGTTCGCTTACCGCCCGCTAACTATTCCAATCAGCCATTCGTTGGGCAGGACATCTACCCTATGCCCATGCCTGTGCCCATGCCTGTGCCTATGCCCATGCCTATGCAACAGAACGAGACGTCTATCAACGATTTGCCGCAGCCGCAGACGCATCCGTTGCCCCAGAAGCCTGCATTCCAGGAGAACCGCCCAAACCAGATCCCTATGCATCAACCCCGCCCTCAAAAGGCCGTCTCTGTCACGAACATCGAATCGCCGACCCTCAACCAAGGCCCGCAAGCCTTTCAGCAGGCATTCCACCAGCAGGTCCCTGTGCAAGTGTCCAATGGCCCTCCCCAGGACGCCCACTCACGGCAGCCGTCGTACCCCACGCAGCATTCTACCGGCACACCCCTGTCCCAGATCCCAGAGAGGGCGATTCACGCTGCTCCATTCCAGCCGAATACCTTCCAGCAGCAGCCCTACTACAACCAGCCTTACCCCATGATGCAGCAGCAGCAGCAGCAGCAGCAGCAGCAACAGCCCTACTACTACCCCGGACAGTACAATGGCAACAACATGGGTCCGTCGGCCACGGCTCCGTCGTTCGTTCCCTCGGGACAGCCTGGCCAAGGCCAGGGTTTCCATCAGCAGACCCAGCCCGACCCCGCGGCTGCGCAAGCAAACGGACAAGCACCAACAGGGCCCAATTTGGTAGCCCAAGAGGTCAATGGCATGGTGTATTACTACGATACCACTCAGATGGCGCCCATGAATGCTTACCAGGGCTACCAGGCTCCGCCACAGTTCGGCCCTGGCGTGGGCGGTATGGGCGGAATGGTGACACCGAGTCCGGACGGGTTCTACTACCAACAACCAGCTCCCGGGATGGTGTACTACTCGCAATAGGGTTATGGGCAACCGCCTTTCTAGGTTTCACCGCATCTCCCAACGCCTTCCTCGTAATCCTTGTAATTCTCATTGTCGGCTCTCTAGTCGTCGCTATACCCTCTTCTCGTCGGACGGCTGGATGGAGCCAAAGGACAGGAGGAAATCCACAAAAAACTTGTCGGTGTTTGAACTCTATGATTATAGTATTGATAGGACTGAGTGCTCTTGATCTGGGTTGAATCGGCACATTGTTGGGGCGATGGGTTTGCGAGGTGCTATTGACCGTCGAGGGTTTGTCACCCTCTTTCCTGATTCCAAGTATGCTTGCAAACATATAATAGGAAGAGGAGCTAGGGGTTTCTATGGATGGCGGAGGGCCAACGGGAGACGGTCGACAGCGTGGGACGAGCCAGTCCTCCGTGGTTTCTACAACCTCACCTTTTTCTCGAATTCAAGAAGTTCCTTCCAGCCTGTCTCTTCCTCATTTTCCAAACCCATCCCTCTCTCGGGTGTTTTATTTTATCTTTCTATGCGGTTTGCGTTTGCGACCTTCTTCACTCCTTGTGTCTGATTTGGTGGGAGAGCGGGTTTACAGATGTGGTGTTCCGGGGATGATCGGAGAGGTTTTTACGCGTGGTGGTAGTCTTTCGAGCGTCTATACATTTCACCCAACAAGCCACCCCCCCCCCCCTTTCCCCTGGCTCGATCACCGTTGTGGTTGACCTAAACATTCCTTGTTTGTCACAAATACGCCCAGGGTCAGGTGGTCGTGTCCAGCTGCCTTGCCCATCATCTTCTCCTCCAGACGTTGTCTTTTCCTTTCGTCATGATGACCCCGATGATGCCTAGACCTTTCTCCCGTTGTTTATGTTTCAATTTCTTTCTCGTCTAGGTACTTCGACTGCATTTGCGGGCTGTTGGAAAGACGTTTTGCGATGGAAAAGTTTTCGAGTTTTTATATTTTCTGGAGGGACGGTAGCAAGGAAGGTAGGGGATGGAATAGAGCTGCGGGCTCTTGTTCGATGGTGGAACCAACTGATTTACCGGGAAGGCTGAGGGAAGACAGGCGAGGGCCAGCAAGGGGGCGTGAGGAAGGGAGACCGACGTACGACGGAACGAAAGGACGGCTTCACTCGTTGATATCTCATGGTTCAGGGTGTTTAGTCCCTACGATGGTGCATGCTGCTTATCACGGAACATTCAGTCGAAGCAAAAGGCCCCCGCGGTTACTTCGACGCAGTGTGAGGGTAGTGGATTAGAAATGGGATGATGCTGTTGCCGTCCATTGCGTCTCCGACTTTGATGCCCCGACATGTCGTGATGTTGTGATCTGAAGGCTTCCTCGGCAGAGTGTAATTGTTCGATCGCACCCTTTCGAGCCATCGCAAAAGCTCAGGTAGTCTCAAAGATGACCGAGTCGATCACAGGATCCTGGTAGCCGTCTAGGCGAGATTCTTATCCTGTCCAGTACTCAACGTCTGCGCTGTCTCTGGCAAGGGACTTCTCCGGCAACCGCGATGTTTCTCGGTCTCGTCGGGAGCGGACAGCCTTCTTCAACGGTATGAGGTCCTTCTGATGTCTCAGCTTCCAACTCACTCATTCACCCACTCATGAGCTAAGGACAAGATGCTCTTCAATATGCCCCGAGCCGATCGCGTAGCCTACAGCATCGGGATCAACGATCATATGGAATCCTCGAGCCTCGGCTATCAAACATGGAACATAATTTCCTGTTCTCATTTGACACAAGCCAAAACGTCCTGAAGCCCCGGCACAGATGAGACCTCAGCAGCGATCCGATGAACCGGGCCGTCATCCAGCCGACGGTTCCTTTCACCGTCGGCTCCTCAATCCTCCGTCTCTTTGCGGACCTGCTTTTCTTTCGCCATCTTCCTTTGTGAGCGGGAAGTGGAGATTTCTTTGTGCGGAAAGGATGTCAGAGAGAGGCAACGCGGTCGCTTGGTGTAAAACAACTCTCGGACTTCGGCAGGAATACGACAATAGGACTAATCGCCATTGTAAGATTTGCGATAGGAACCAACCTTGGAGCTTGGGACTTGGGCAAGACATTTGTGCCAGGCTGCAGATACGAGGGCAGCATCATGATAGCCTCCCTCCCCCTGCCCCTTTTCCCAACATTTAGTAATTTCTGTATCGGTTCAGTCGATAGTGGAACACGGACGTTGGGTTTGGGCATCGGCGTACCCGTCTTCCTGGGTCCCGTAGCACAGGTTTTGCAGTTGACGAATAAAGTGTATCCTCCCTGCTCGCAATTTTGAGGGGGGCAACGTCTTTCTCGTCTGGTATCTAGCATGTATACCCTACCTCAACAGCTTCCCAATCATAGGCGTGGAATTAATTGATCGCTCCGCTGTGCAACAGGAACACACGCGTTCGTGGTGGCTTCGAGTGGAAGTCCAGTTCAGTCCTTGGGGAGCAACATTGCTGCGATGCTGCGGCCCTTTGCCAAGGCTGCAATCATGAAACAAGCCAGTCGAGAACCGGACGAGTCTCTTGTCTCTCCCTTCTTCTTCTTTTTTTTTTTTTGTTTTGTTTTTTTTGTCGCCGACTCGTCAAAGCATGTCGCGGTGGGAAAACTGAAAGGCGGAGGGGGAACATGACGTACGAGAGGTTCGGGCCCCCCCTCCTTTGTTAGCTCTGCTTCCTCCTTAACCATGTGATAGCCCACCACCACCGCCTCTTCTTCAGGGGATGCGGGGAACATGTTCGATAGGCCAGGCCTCCAAGGTTCTCCATCGGGGGGCGACGCCACGGGCAGGTGCATGGGACGACTGTGGAAGTTTGGAGACAGTTGTCTGCGCCTTTTGCCTGAGGTAGATTTCTGTGCCTTGAATGGACATTGGATGGTTGAGGAGATGGCCGGCGGGGGTTGGATGGAAAAGGCCGTTGTCTGCCTGCAGAGTAGGAAGTGGTTAGGTCGAGATCGGCTGGGTGGTCGGTCTGTCGGCTTCGATCCGGGAGCACTGAAGCTTCGGGTCCGGAGAGGGGCTTCTCCTATCCGGACAGCTCTCCTGGGTCAGCCTCTGGGGCCGACCACTTTTCTCCTTGCATGGAACACTGCCAACCGAGCTTGCAGGTGGAAGAAGCGTTTGTAATGCAAGCAATAGAGTACATTTTCTTGGCGGCCGCGGCAGCTTTGGTGCCGTTAACTTTGATGGGAACCTTGGGAACGGCAGGGGGAGAGGGGGTTGGTTCGCATGACTAGCAGCCTGGATGGCTTGGGGGCTAGAAAGATAGCGTGCAGCGTAGCGTTATGATAACTGTACCGTCTTTGCCTGTTGAGAGCACGACAAGCAAGCAGGCAGCGCTCTCGGACCCGGAGGAACGGCCCCTCGAGTACTCGCTGCCCCCGCCATTTGTCGATCCAACCAACCGACCGAGACTAAAGTCAAAAGGCAAACTGGCTGGCCGCCTCTGGCTGCCTGCCTTGTTCACCGAGAGCTTCCCCGCCTTTGTCGGAGCTCTGTTGTTGGTTCGCCGCCGACGCCGTCGTCGCCGCAGGTTCTTTCTGGATAATGAGCTGTCATGTCCAATTTTGCCCTCTTTGGCGGAAGCTCTCCAGTGGATGTTCGGTGTAAACCAGCCATCAAGCACATGTCCTTTGTTCAACTCACAGACGCGTGTCAGAGATAGTGTGATGGGATGTTGGCATTCGTTGATAGTGATGGCCCGAGAGACGCATGGGAAGTTTGTCAACAATATCGATGGCCCAGAGCTCGAAGAGCAGGGAGCTGGGAGCCAGATGAATCAGACCGGGATGCAGCTCTGTATGCTGACCGCCGATGGTTGCTCTCTGTCTATTAACTTCGTGGAGGCTCTCCAAAAGTGGTGGATGAAAGGACCACGTGAGCGAGTCAAGACTGGGCGGGCTTCTCCTCTTTGACCACATCCCTTTGTCTTGTCTTACTCTGTTGTCTTCGGCAAGTCCCAAGGAGACTGGAAAGTGGGGGACCGCGTGCTGGTGAGGCTGCCACGGCGTGCTGCGTGACTTGTGGTAATGGTGCTGCTTCGAGTAAGGAAGCGGCTCAGGTGACAGGCTGGCAGGCGAACAGACTGTCCAATATCGCAAACCCGCCCTCCTCCCACGCCGATCGAGACCGGCCGTGCTACTGGGCTCGCTAACATCGGACGCGGTAGCTGCATGAGGTTGGGTTTTACAAAGCGTTGACAACGCGCCGGCTGCAATATCTGTACCCAAGTCAATGATTTCTTTCTGTGGTGCACCAGTATTCGTGTCGAATCGCATGGCTGACGAGAAGACACTCGCACCCGGGGCAAACACAGCACTGGCCACCCATGGGCCAAACCAGGCGCAAGGGCTGGTCGTCGGAGAAGTCGGGAGTTGTATTCCCGTCTTATCAATGAGGGGGATGTCCCAACTGTCCGACTGGCCGGTTATGCAACTATGCAGCAGGCAAATTTGGTGCTCCGGCATTGCCATTCGTTGCATGAAAGGCCAAAGTCGATAGTGTCAGTAGCCGAGAGGGCAGGCCACCATGGTGGCATGGCACGTCTGAACATTGGATGCAGATTCATGGACAGCCAGTGATGAGAGAATTAAGGAGGTCAAGAAGTCTTTGGCCATGCCGCACCAGCCCGGCGAACGAGCCCCCTGGGTGCCTATCGTCCTGGTGAGCATAGTTGAAGTCAGGAAACACAGGAACAATTCGAGGCTCCAGTTCGCCTCATTCGGTATGGAGTTTGCAGGGTAGTCCCTCATCATGTGGTAATGAGCAGTGGTTATTGCGCCTTCGCCCAGGATAGCTCGTAGCGGGTTAAAGAGGGAGTTAGAGCCGGGGGGCGTGTGGGTGCGAATCCGGACACAAGAGGGGTGGGAAAAGGACGGGGCGAAGATACGGTAGGAAGAGAATGGAAAGGCCAATGAATGGATTAGTAGTGTTAGCAGAAGCCGCCGCTCTTCGTCAGCGCCTGGTAACCTGGAAAAGGCGAAGCCGAAAGACGGAGGCGAATGCGATGACTCGACAGGTTCATCCAGAGGGAAATACTGAGGACGGGGCCAAGTGTCGAAGTCATCGACCGCCGACGTGCCTGTCGAGATTGGGGCGTGGAAGGTTGGAGGAGCTTCCAATGATGATGGAATTGCAAGCTGCCCCGGGTGGCTATGTCGTCTTGGTGGTTGCTGACCGCCTCTTTCGACTTGCTTCTATAGCGATTGTTGTTACTTTTCGCCGCCTCCCTCCCGCCGTGGTGGTCGCCGTGGTGGTGGCCGTGGTTGTGTGGAAGTGAGTCGAGTGAGCTGAGCTGAGGCGTCGTATGCTGCCTGGCTTGCTGGCTTGCTGGCTTGTCTCGTTCCGCCTCTTCCTCAGTCTGCCGTGACATGTGAGCAGTTGTGCTTCCCGAAGAGCCAGATTTGCTAAGCAGAGACGGCGTGCGACTCTACTGTGAAAGATGTAGATGGCACTACGTAGGCCTGACACTTTGACGTGGACTTGGTTAGCGGTGTCTCGGTTCTCCCACGGTGACGGCCATCTCTGCAAGCGTGCTCAACCAACCTTCCGTCTCTTGCATCTAGTCTTCCTCGCCCTAACCCAAATTTCCGGTTCGAAGCGAACATTTCACATCTTGTCGCTCTCGCCCGAGCAACAACAGGAGAAACGCACCTTGGCTTCCGCAGCTCGGTGTGGTGTCCGTACTAGCCACAGCATCGGAGCTTGTCATCGGTATTCGCATCCCAGTACCTAGGCAGGTAGGTAGGGAGACAGGTACGTACCTCGTGCTCTCGAAAAGGTAAAACCAACTGTGACCAAGCCAGCCAACAAGAGCGCGCTAGTGCTTCCTTTGCCCCTCTCTTTTCCTGCCCGGGGAAGGCCAGCAATCGTGACCCTCGGGTGCGGTGGGCTACGAACGAGAGTGTCCGCAGGTGCTTCCCAAATAAACCCACTCCACTTCTTCGCCCTTCACACTGACGGATCCCCGACACCGACTTGCCCAAACCCAGTCGATCTCAGCCAGTCCCAGCATTGCGAAGGCAGATGGGCAACAGGTGAACCGTGAAGAGGCAGCTGCGAGTGACGCTACCGCTTCCTGCCTACCCGCCTTCCTTTCCCATCTTCGCCATCCATCACTCCCACTCCCGCCTTGTCTCTCCCACCGCCTTGGTCCTCAGAGTCCCCTTTCCCTCTAGTCCCCCTTCCTGGCCACCTACGGTTTCGGCGTCCTCGCCCTCTGGTTGCTTCTCGTACATAAGTGGCTCTTGATCCCCCTGGTACCGTTCCAATGTCCCTCCAAAGTCACCTGCAGCCTGCAGAAAAGCTATTTGTCCCCCAAGTAGCTCTCGACTCCCGTCTCACACACAGTTCGAGGTTGACGCCTTCCACCACAGAGAGACGCAGAACGGACCCAGACGCATCATCCGCCGCCTAGGCCCCTCCACCTCCACCCACCTCCACCCACCTCCACCCACCCACTCCCAGCTCCTGCTCCGGTGCCTCCTTCCTCGTCTGCTCACCTTCTTACTCCACCTGACGACTGACCCCCATCGTCCTTGAACTCACTTATCTTTCCCACACCCCATCCATCTTGGATCTTATACCTCTCCATCTGTCACCTGGACTACTTCCTTTGTCCTTTTCCCCCTTTCATCAACATCAATCGTCGACAATCACCTTATATCCTTCCCCGGTATCCGTCGACATTCCGTTAGAAAACCACGACGCATCTTCCACACCGACCGACCGAGCCTCGTGCCCTGTGCGTGGCCGCCCAGCAGTGAAACACCCGCCAGAGCCGTCATCCCCTCCCCGCCCGGCCGACCGCGAGTTTTCCCTCCGTCCATAGTCGGTGACTATTTTTCATTGTCCACCATGGCGTCCTCGTCAGCAACATCGCCAGATACCCAGGTCACCCTGAAGATCAACTTCGAGGGCATGACTCGTCGCCACAAGCTCCCTCTCCGTGATATGGGACCTAGCACCCTCGAGGATAGAGTACGTCATCCCGCCCCTTCCGCTGCTTATCAGTCTGTCTTTCTCGACCCTTTTTATTTTATTTTTTTGCTCCCTTGAGGCTCATTGACCCGATGGAAAGACGGGCATCTCGTCAGCTCCCTTGAGCTGTGCGGCGCCTTTTTGAATAGTTGGGCTAACTCGCCATCAACCACAGGTCCACTCTCTCCTTGCTCTCAGCTCCGACGCAAACGTCGTTCTCGAGAGATATTCTGACTCGGCTGGTTCGTACATCACCCTCGACAAGCAAAACGTCTCAGTCTACAAGCAACTGTACCGAGCCGCAAAGGCCAAGCAAAAACTCAAGCTCCGCGTCACCAAGTTGTCCGAGGAGAAGATGGCTCCCAGGCCAGTGTCCGTGGAGGATGTCCCCGAGTCCAGCACCTCCGCTACCCTCAAGGTCGACGAGGAGCAGAAGCTTGAGGCCGCCGCGACGCAGCCTCTAGTCGACCTAAGGCAATCCAACATAATTGATGCCGAAGCCAAGAAGGAACTGCCGACTAGCGACACCGGCCTCGACTTCGAGGCCTCCATCCTCGCCTCTCTTTTGAACAGGCACGCCAAGATTAACGACGAAGAGGCACCCGCAGCTTCGGCAGATATTCCTGTTTCTGAGGGTATTACAGCCCGTGATCAGTGGTTTGCCAACGCCGCTGCTACTGAGAGCGCACCCCCGCGGGCTTCCTGGGGACGCTGCCCTGCTTTGATGCACCCTAACACCAACTTCGCCGTGTGCTGCAACAGCTGCGACCAGACGGTTCCCGAGGCTCACTACCACTGTTCTACCTGCGACGACGGTGACTTCGACCTTTGCCAAAACTGCGTCGACCAGGGCATCACTTGCTACGGCGCCGACCACTGGCTCATCAAGAGGATTGTCAAAAACGGACAGATCATGAACAGCACTACGGAGACGATTGCTCCCAAGCCCAAAGCCAAGGCTGAGGAGCCCCCTCAACAGGCTGTCAAAGCGCCCGCCAACATCAGTGAACTTCTCCGCCCTGTGTTCAACACCGCTCTATACAGTATGCGCACATGTAACTGCTGCGTGACGGAGCTGCCCGAGTCGTGCTTCCTCCACTGCACGGCCTGCGAGGACTTCGACTTGTGTCACGCATGCTTCGAGAAGGACCTTCATGGCCACAACCCCAAGCATCCCTTCGTCCCCGCTGTCGAGGGTGCGCATGTCCCCAGCCACATCCAGATCAAGCTTGCCCCCGGCCGTAACCAGAGCCACAACGCTATCTGTGATGGCTGCGACAAGTACATTGCTGGCGTTCGCCACAAGTGCCTCGATTGTCCCGACTGGGACTATTGCGCTGACTGCATCGTGAACTCCAAGTTCGTTCACCCCAACCACCGCTTCGTTCCCATTTATGAGCCTCTAGAGGAGGTCCGCAGCCGCGCCGTCAGCCGCTCTATTCACTTTGGCATTTGCTGCGACGGTCCTTTGTGTGCTCGCGCTCACAGCGCTCCGACTTACATCGCCGGCGTCCGATACAAGTGCACTGTGTGCCACGACACCGACTTCTGCGCTAACTGCGAGGCTAGCCCTGCTAACACTCACAACAAGACCCATCCCCTTGTCAAGTTCAAGACGCCTGTTCGTCACGTCACCGTCACTACCACTGGCGAGCGCGGAGATGGCCAGCGTATGCAGCAGATGGGTGACCGCAACATTCGCCGCACTAGTTCCCGCTCCACAGAAACCACCGCGAACGCTTCTATCAACGTTCCCCAAACTGTTGTTGACGTGAAGCCCACAGAGCCAACGGTCAAGGAGGAGGAGGTTGAGAAGATCCCCGAGCCTGAGCCGGAGGTCAAGAAGGAAGCTGCTGAAGAGGAAAAGCCTGCCCCCATTGTCGAAAGGCCTCTTACGGAGCAGGACCTTCAGGCTGTATTCGTCCGTGACACAGTTGCTGATGGTACCGCTCTCCCACCGAACCACGTGTTCGAACAAACCTGGGTTCTCCGCAACGATGGCGACATTGCGTGGCCTGCTGGGTGCTCCGTCAAGTTCGTCGGCGGCGACTACATGGGCCACGTCGACTCGAACCACCCTGCCGGTATCTCCGAGCTCGTTTCCGCTTCCGAGTCCACCGTCTGCTATGCGCCTCTTGCCCCTGGCCAGGAATTCTCCTTCAACGTTCTGTTGCGCACGCCAGCCCGTGAGGGTAAGATAATTTCTTACTGGCGCCTGACGACCAAGGACGGTCTTAAGTTCGGCCACAGACTTTGGTGTGATGTCAGCGTCCAGGCCCCCAAGCCTGTCGCTGGGGAGTTCAAGGAGGAGCCCAAGGAGGTTCCTATGGAGATGCAGAGCAGCATCATGATCTTCCCTAAGCTCGAGAAGGAATCACCGGTGTCTAGCATTCACCAGGAAGTTAAGTCCGAGTCTGTTCCTGCCACCAGCTCCGAAGTTGAGGAGTTTGAGGACTGTGGCGAGGAAGATGAGTGGGACGCCTCTGATGATGGCTTCATGACTGATGAGGAGTACGACATACTCGACGCCTCGGACGAGGAGTTCCTTGAGGAGCAGCAGCGGAGACTTAGGAAGTGAGCTGTCTGAGATTTCCGAAAAATTTCATGTTTAATCACGGGATACGGAGTGATCGGTGGTTTCGTTTCCTTGGGGTTCTCGGCTTTCCTTGCATGTCCCATTTCATCGGGGCTTGAGGGTATTTGATTTCATTTGGAACCTGCATAACGACAGTGAAACGGTAGTTGGTGGTGGCACGCGCTGCGCGACCTCACTGCCGGCGGTAAACGTGGGGGCCGATCACTCGTCTTTCAGGTTAGGTTGAGGCGACGCTCTTTTCACGGCACTCTTCATGACAGACTACAGATTGGTACTTGTACGTTCTAGGCAGCAATCAAGCATGGCTCTTTCAGCTCTGATGTGTTTTGTGCATTTATCGTGCAAATTCCTGTGCGGTGAGGAGTGAATAATTGTGTCTGCCGCGACAGCTGCGTATGTATGTCTGTCACTGAGGAAATAAAGGAAAATGCTGCAGCCGAAGTAATTGCACCCCTGTCGGAAGCTCCAATGCACATGCCCCGCCTACCTGCGCTAACCGGCACCAATCACTCTGGGAACCCTGGACAGGGCCCGAACTGCGGATAACTTTTGGATAAAGTGTCCTCAAGACTTTACACTACGGTTTGTCCCACTTCACGAGACTTGCGCCGAGTGATCTGACCAGTTTGCCAGGAGGCAATATCCGACACCTTCATTCCTTACAATTCTCATATCTTTCATTCAACGTTACAACCCCCGAAAAACGAGGCATGCGGTAGCGGGACCCAGATCTTGACGGCCGGCACTTGCATCAAGCCGAAAGCATTGTGTGTTTCGAGCAATCGCAACTTGACAACCACGTCGATCACAGACGACCCAACTTCCTCAGACCAATCCAGCGGACCACTACAGCCGCCTGTTTTTTTTTAAAGAACAACCGAAACCTTTATTACATCGTTCGATATCTTCCAACACCGCCATGATGAACGGGTGGGACGAGAAGCACCACCTCGACGACGATGCCTTTGGGGCAAAGGGGAGCATTGTCAGTGCATTTGATGCCTTTCGTAAGTTTCCAACACTTGTTCGGCCTCGCTCTTGGGTAGTTTGAAGCCAGGGCCAGGCGCAAGTCGGCTAGGGAGTTAGTCGCTAACGCTTCCGTCTTCACAGCCAAGGCCAAACCGCAATATGTAACGCGCACGTCGGGAGGCGGCAAGTGGACTGTCGTCATGGCATTCATCTCGTTCTTCCTCTTCTGCACCGAGGTCGGCCGCTGGTGGCGCGGCTCCGAGACGCACACCTTCGCCGTCGAGAAGGGCGTCGGACACGAGATGCAGATCAACATGGACATCGTCGTGCGCATGCACTGCGATGACCTTCGCATCAACGTACAGGACGCGGCCGGTGATCGGATTCTCGCGGGCAGCATGCTCAAGCGCGATAAGACGAACTGGTCGCAATGGGTAGACAGCAAGGGCATCCACCGTCTGGGAAGAGACAGCAAGGGCAAGGTTGTGACGGGCGCCGGCTGGCAGGAGGAGGAGGGCTTCGGCGAGGAGCACGTCCACGATATTGTCTCTCTCGGAAAGAAGAAGGCAAAATGGGCCAAGACGCCGAGGCTTTGGGGCGAGGGTGATAGTTGCCGCATCTACGGCAACTTGGATGTGAACAGGGTGCAGGGTGACTTCCACCTCACGGCCAGGGGTCACGGCTACATGGAGTTTGGAGACCACCTGGACCATGCTGGTACGTTCAATATTGTCTTGGAAGCTTGGAAATTCAGACTGACCATCTACTCAGCTTTCAACTTCTCACACATCATCTCGGAGTTGTCTTTCGGGCCTTTCTATCCCTCGCTCGTTAACCCCCTGGATCGCACCGTCAACCTCGCCAGAATCAACTTCCACAAGTTCCAGTACTACCTATCCGTGGTCCCTACCGTCTACACTGTAGGCAAGTCGGCTTCCTCTCGCAACACGATCTGGACGAACCAGTACGCCGTGACGGAGCAGAGCAAGGAGACGGATGACCACAACACTCCTGGCATCTTCTTCAAGTACGATATTGAGCCGATTCTGTTGTCAGTGGAGGAGTCCAGAGACGGCATCCTACAATTCCTCATGAAGATTGTCAACGTGGTTAGCGGCGTCCTAGTTGCTGGTCATTGGGGCTACACGCTCACCGAGTGGTACAAGGAGGTCTTGGGTCGGCGGAGGAGGGAAAGAAACGAGGGTTTTATCGGCACGAAAGGTTCAGAGTATGACCAGTAGAGCAGTGAAGGGGGTGCATTGACAGGTGGATCTCTGCGACATTGGAGTTCAAGGGTTGTATAAATATGCATATGGGATATGGGAAATAGTCTCTTTACATCGATTGTGTCTTTAAATATTAGCAAACATAAAAGTTGACAGGCAGCCAGTTCATCGTAGCAATCTGGTCGCAGAGAGGGAGTGAGTGACTACCGTTCGGGCCCGGCTCCCAAACGGTTTCGTTACCGTGCAGGGGTGTGACCTCGGCGCAGCCGTCCCCTAGTGCAGTATCGGAGCGAAGCCGGCAGTGCAGGGGTGCTTTGGGGTCACTCCACAGCGGCCAACCTTCCCCAGACGAATCCGACATCGCCAATTTGCAATCGCCAAAAAACTTACAGATTCCAACTTCTACGCCACCCCGCCTAAGACTCACATCACTCACTCGGAGGGAGGTGCGCAGCGACAATGGCACCAATTGAGCTTGCCAGTCGGTCTGGAGGCGCCGCAAGGGTAAGAGATACTCGGCCGTCAATCGTATGTCAGAGAGACGAGAATTAACATGACTGCAGCGTCTTCTGACTCGCACGCGACCGTACCTTTCCGCATCTTCGTGCCTGCCGGTTAGGAGGACCTTCGCGACCGCCCAAGACATTGAGAAGCACGACTCCGAGATGCGCAGGCTTCTGCCCAAGTCCATCAAGCCCGATACCTATCGCAGGCTTCACGACAACCTCCTCAAGGTTCGCCACGTCCTCGGACAGCAGCGCCTCACTCTCGCCGAGAAGATTCTCTACAGCCATCTGGACAACGTCGAGGAGTCGCTCCTTACGGACACGGAGAATGGACGTAACATCCGCGGCAGTGCCAACCTCAAGCTCAACCCGGACCGAGTCAACATGCAAGACGCCTCAGCGCAGATGGCCCTGCTGCAGTTCATGTCTTGCAACCTCGCCAAGCCCGCCATTCCGGCCAGCATCCACTGTGACCACTTAATCGTGGGCTCCAAGGGCGCCGAGAGCGATTTGACCGATGGCATCAGCGTGAACAAGGAGGTTTTCGACTTCCTTGAGTCTGCTGGACGCAAGTACGGTATGGACTTCTGGCCCCCTGGCGCAGGTATTATCCACCAGACGGTTCTCGAGGTATATGCCTTCCGGGTATCATGATGCTGGGAACCGACAGCCACAGCCCTAATGCTGGTGGCCTGTCTACCATTACTATTGGTGTAGGCGGTGCCGATGCCGTTGAGGCCTTGGTCGGCGCTCCTTGGGAGCTGAAGGCCCCTCGCGTGCTCGGTGTCAAGCTTACCGGCAAGCTGAACGACTGGGTGTCACCCAAGGACGTCATTCTCAACCTGGCCGGCAAGCTGACCGTGCGCGGTGGTACTGGATTCATCGTTGAGTACTTTGGCGAGGGCGTTGAGACTCTCAGCGCCACAGGCATGGCTACTATTTGCAATATGGGTGCCGAAGTCGGCGCTACCACCTCCATTTTCCCCTACACTGCCGCCTCGGAACGCTACCTCCTCCAAACCCGCAGAGAGGCTCAACACCGTGCCCTCGACGGCTACAAGAAGTGGGGAAGCTTCGACTTTAGAGCCGACGAAGGTGCTCAGTATGACCAGGTCATCGAGATCAACTTGTCCGAGCTGGAGCCCCACATTAACGGACCCTTCACCCCTGACTTGGCTACGCCGCTGTCCGCCTTCAAGGACACCATCCAGCAAGAGCAGTGGCCTGAGGTCTTGTCTGCCGGCCTCATTGGCAGCTGCACCAACAGCTCCTACGAAGACATGACCAAGGTCGAGAGCATGGTCAAGCAGGCTGAGAAGGCTGGCTTGAAGCCCAAGGCTCCCTTCTACATCACCCCTGGTAGCGAGCAGATCCGTGCTACTCTTGAGCGTGACGGTACGCTGAAGACTCTGGAGGGGGCCGGAGGCATTGTTCTCTCGAACGCTTGCGGCCCCTGCATCGGTCAATGGAAGCGTCAGGATGACATCCCCAAGGGCCAGCTCAACGCTATCCTGACATCTTACAACCGTAACTTCAAGGGCCGCAACGACGGCAACCCTGGTACTATGAACTTCCTCGCTTCTCCCGAGATCGTCACGGCCATGGCCTACGCCGGTGCAACCACTTTCAACCCCATGACGGACAAGCTGCAGACCCCTGACGGAAAGGAGTTCAAGTTCGAGGCCCCCTACGGTCTGGAGAACCCCAAGACACCCTTCGAGTCCGGCGTCGCATCGCTCCAGTCTATCTCGCCCGACGCACCCAACCCCGACATCCAGGTCGCCATCGCCCCGACCTCCGAGCGTCTCGCCCTCCTTGAGCCGTTCGCGCCCTTCCCCGAGAGCGACCTGAGCGGCCTCAAGGTCCTCGTCAAGGTCACTGGAAAATGTACCACTGACACCATCTCCGCCGCCGGCCCCTGGCTCAAGTACAAGGGTCACCTGCCCAACATTAGCACCAACACTCTCAACACCGCTGTCAATAAGGAGACGGGCGAGGTCAACGCCGCCTACGACGTCGACGGCTCCAAGCACACGATCCCCGAGCTCGCCCAGAAGTGGAAGGAGCGTGGCCAGGAGTGGCTCGTCGTCGCCGAGCACAACTACGGCGAGGGCAGCGCGCGCGAGCACGCCGCCCTGCAGCCACGGTACCTGGGCGCCCGCGTCGTGCTCACCAAGTCCTTTGCGCGCATCCACGAGACCAACCTCAAGAAGCAGGGTGTCGTGCCGCTGACGTTCGCCAACGAGGCTGACTACGACAAGATCGCGGCCTGCGACGAGGTCAGCACTGTCGGACTGTACGAGATGCTCCAGAACGGCGGCCAGGGCAAGGTCCAGCTGCTCGTCAAGAAGAAGGACGGCTCCGAGGTGCTGATCCCCACCAACCACGCCGTCACCAAGGACCAGGCTGGTTTCATTCTGGCTGGTAGCGCACTAAGCATGCTTGCCAAGCGTAATCAGGCGTAGATGTGGTGCTCTGAGGTCGGTTGGTGTGATTGGGCGTCTGATTGAAGTAGACTTGGGGATACGAGACTACTTTGGGGGGGAGGCTCTGTTCCTCCGTGTGGCCCTTCGTTCTTGTTTTATATGGGTTTTCTTGCAAAAAGGCGAAAGAAGTGAAACCAAAATGGCGGTTGTAAATATCCTGCAGTCTTTTATTCATGGTGCTTTTGCAGAGTAGTACAATTTAACCAAGGCTTCGGAGAGTGATGAGCTGTATCTATGACTATCGATGCCATACCGACCTCACGGGCTCTTCAATCTCTGTTGTTTGATGTATCGAATGTGACACGGCAACAAACCGGCTTTTCAATAAAATCCCCTTGTCCCCGGGCAAAGTCATTCATGGCGATGTTCACCACACGAATTCTTGCCGTAGTCACCGTTATACATCTTTAAGACTTTACAAACCATGATGTTTTCGATGTTGACCGTCCACCCGCATCCCCGGCCCGGCTTCACCTCGGAGCTCGCGCGTTTTGATTGTCTTCCACCTACTCCCACTCAACTAACCAGACTGAAAAGGACCGTTCACGCACGGTCTTCTAAACTACCAACGGCCTCCTCTCGTAAGCATTGCGGCAACGAGACTAAGGCGAGGACCGTGACAATGGCTCAGGATTCGAGATGCGGGGACAGTCTCCAGAAAGTATGCTGCTTGGTGCCAACTATTCAGGGTCAGCGGTCCGCCAGCTGGCGTCCAGCTCGGGGCCACGCTGGTGCGGGGCTTGTAGATCTGATGTAGGTAAGGTCAGCCAAGTCCAATTGTAGCTTTCTTTCTCTTGCATACGACATCGATAGGGTAAAAGGGGGGCAGGGCGTGACTTCGTTATACTTACGGTTTCAGTCAGGTCTACGAAGGGGGTGGGGCAAGGCCATGGAGTATGCGAGGCCTGTTGGCGTGCACTCCTCGGATGCAAATATTGTGTAGTCTGGCGCCGTAGCCAGATCATAGTATAAAGAGTGCAGGTTGGAAGGTCCTCGATATGGTATAGAGAATCGCGCAGAAGAGGAGCTCGGCGTACGGGATGTGGGCGTGCTTTTTTGCGCAGTGAAGGAGAGGGTCGTTCAAGTGGAGGGCGTCACGGCCCTGCAGATTTCCTGGTCGCCTTATTACGACCACGAAAGGAGGCTGAGAGCGGAAGTTAAGACGTTACGTTTCAACCGCAACGCTTCGGCTCTGCCAAGCACGATGAACTCATGGCCACGTGGATGAGATACTTCTCTGCTGGTGGGCCGCTGTCTCCGGAGTCGTGGTCATACTTTGCGAAGACGCCGAGCGCAACCAGACTGATTCTCACCGTGATAATGTAGCTCGACGGGTGTTCCACGTACGCGGACTGGAGGAGGACTGAGGTCAAAGGGAGGAAGCAGAGATGGAGGCCGCGGGGAAGAGAGAGCTTTGTTGCTGTTGGGGGTGAGGGTGTTAGTGGGTTTGGTTGATGATGGCGGCAAACGGAAATCGATGGCGATCGCAGGTGTCAATTCTCGTTGACCTCCCACTTTCTCCTCTTATTTCTCATCGGCATTCAGAGAAAGCCGTAGAGAGCTGGCGTGAGAAGAGGATAGTATTGTCACAAATGGCTGTTTCTGAGGTGGTCCGCTACTCCTGTGGGCGATCTATGACTCTCTGAAAATCTTGCCGATTTGTTCCCTAACTCGCAAGGTCTACTACGCTGCTTTAAGCGCGATGACACTTCGATGTAATATCAAACGGGGAATCAAATGTAAAGTGGATAGTCAAAATGAGTTGCCACTTGAAACCCTTTTTCAACAACTCAGCAACTTGATTATGTATGCCCAGATGAGGTCTACCTGTCGATCTGCTCCGTCCTATTGAACTCGTGGTCGTCTACCTGAACTGTGGAGCATACTCACAACTCGAGCTGCCTGTGAGAAGCACCGTGCTGTGTATGGGATGTACTTCAGTTGTTCAGGTCGATGTTGCAGCGGCGAGGAAGATGAGATTGCCTGGTCCAAGAGGCCTTACTTCGGGGCATGTCATTATACGCAATTTTATGTTCTCTTTAAATCCAAAGAACAGATTCTAACAATCCATCATAAACACCCAAGTTACTTATACCGGGGCTGACGTAAATATCTTACAGAGGCAACTTAGTCACTTTTGAGTTCTGGACGAAATAAATTGTAACATATCGTTTGTGCGCCTTCTTCGACAACCAAAGATACTACTACGGAGCAGATGGCAAACACATCTCGGATAACAACTAATACCAGCCTGCTTCGCCGATAAAGGAGGCACACAGATTGGAAACATCATCGAAAGGGAAACGCAAGGAAGCTGCGTGTCATCTCCGAGTAGCAACGGGCTTTTCAGGATAAAGCATGGGTGGGATATATTGGCCTAGTGGCGAGGCGAAATGTCCTCGGATGGGACTTTGAAAGCAACCTAGACGGTGTAAAAACGTTTGATACAAAATACAAAATATCAGACCGCCTTGGTAGAAGCCAATACTCGGCTTTAGAGCTTAGCTTCGACAGGGACTACAGTTGATGGATTGAACAACGAACAAAGCTTCGCTTTCAGTAGTTTGAAGCTGCAGTTTCTTCGTCTTCAAGCATCGTGGCTCCGGGTATACTGTGTCTATCTTGACGCTTGATAGGTCTGGGGATATGATTACTTGCTCGGCTGCTTCGCTTGTACTCGGCAAAGAGAGACGTAGGCGCAAGCGATTGTCAAGTTGAGTCAGAAACCAGCAAAGGACCAAGAAAACATGTACCATGTACCGCACAGCCCACCACTGAGAACTGTCACTCTCTCATCATACCTACACTTCCATCAAGAGATGTATAGTGCGCATTTGCGCCAGCGGTCATAATCCCGTCATGATTCGCACCTCGGCTCCTTCGTTACAGACCAAAAAAGGCAGCTTTGTGAATGCGATAGCTTCCTAGTTTCTGGGGCCTCAACCCAAGTTGACTACGGCACATAGAGAAAGGCTTTTCGAATGGCATTCCCAACGGGATGATCGTTCAAGCATGCAGTTGGACGATATCTTCAGCTTGAGCGTGAAATTGACAAGGAACTAGGATCATTCCAGTCAAGAATGGGCGATTGGCTCAGTGGTAGAGCGCCCGCTTTGCATTGCTTCAGATGTCTGCGGGAGGCCCAGGGTTCAATCCCCTGATCGTCCAATATCTTTTGTCTTTTATGGGCTTCCCTCCACTTCGTTATTGACAACCTCTTTTTCTTCATCGCAGTAAATAAGTGATGGATGTAGCCTGTTGCTTTTGGTATGCACAGATAATTATGTACTAGGCATGGTCGCGTGTCTTTTGCTCTTATCTTCTATAGTACCATTCTTGTCGTCAACCAAGGTAGATAGATAGATCTAAGAGAATTGTCTCGACATGCCTTGACAGACGGAACAGGTAATAACAGTGATTCCATGTAAAACAGGCTTGTGATACATACGCCTTGCGACAGTGTTTTCCTTGCTGGCGCTCCACTATGAAGAATGGACGTAGCAGTCAGCATTTTTTGGGTCTTTCATTGACATGGTTATCTACGGAATCCAACATACTGGATAACCGTTTGTCTGCCTACTTAGTCGGGGAGGGAGAACGGTTATTCAAACCCGCTTGGACCAACAATGACCAACAGCATGTCGGCCAGAGACCTTGCAAGACATGGCTTGGAGTCGTTCTGGACAGAGAACAACAGAAATTGCTCCTCACGTCCCTCCGCCGCCACATTCGATGGTCAGAGCTGAGCTATAGACAAATCTGACAGTCCCCTCCTCCACTGAAATGTCGCTAGAGGGCAAACCTGCAGCGGTTAGGAGCTTACGTCAGAGCAGCTTCAATGACTGGACCACCGGCTATCGGGGCAGCCCCTCATTGCATTAGCGGGGACACAGTTTTGGGCGGGTGGGATGTGCGCCTTTCGTAAAATCGTTACCCCTCGAACGGCTTTGTAGTCCACCAAGGCACCATCTGCAGACCACTCGCGCCTCAGTATACCGACACACGATCCTCGAGATCCGCTCATTGGACTGGTCGGCAAGCCGTCGGCTGGCAAGAGTACGACGCTCAACAGTCTCACAGACGCCTCGTCAAAAGTTGGTCCGTAACCTCCAAGCCCGTCCCGACCGAGAGAAAAAACCGACCCCACCAACTTGGTCGCTGATGGAATTATCGTGAACAGGAAACTTTCCGTACGCCCTACCTCTCCTCTCCTACCTACCTCATTACCACCCGAGAAGGTGTGGCAGGTCCATTTCCCAAGCATACTAACCCGGCGGGCCTCTCTAGATTTACGACAATCGATCCCCAACGAGCGATCGGCTATCTCCAAATAGAATGCGCCTGCGCGCGCCACAACGTCTCGGACCGCTGCAGGCCCAACTACGGTGCGTGCGTCGAGGGCCGCCGCTCCGTGCCCATCGAGCTCCTTGACGTCGCCGGCCTCGTTCCCGGCGCGCACCAGGCAAAGGCCTGGGCAACAAGTTCCTCGACGACCTGCGACACGCTGATGCGCTGATACACGTGGTGGACGCCTCGGGCACCGTCGACGCCGAGGGGAAGGAAACGCGCGGCTACGACCCCTCGGTCGACATCGCCTGGCTGCGCGGCGAGATCGTAGCATGGATCCGGGGCAACCTGATGGAGAAGTGGGGGTCGATCCGGCGGCGGCACATGGCCATCAAGGCGACGGCCGTAGAGACTCTGCAAGGCCAGTTTTCCGGGTACGGCAGCACGTCCAACGTCGTGGCGCGCGCGCTGGACCGGCTGGGGATCAAGGAGCCGCTCGAGGACTGGGATGCCGAGACCATTGACCGCGTCGTCAACGCCTTCACGGACGAGAAGTTCCCGACCGTTATCGCGCTCAATAAGATTGACCACCCGGATGCCGACAAGAACATCTCCAAAATCGCAAAGATGCAGGACCCCAACACAATCGTGCTGTGCTCGGCTATCTCGGAAATCTTTCTGCGCAAGATGGCCAAGCAGGGGTACATCAAATACACGGAGGGCAGCGAGTTCGTCGACATGAGGGAAGACCTGATCGAGCAGGGGGACCCGACGGGCGGCGGGCTCAAAGAGCTGGACGAAAAGAACCGCAACCGGATAGAGAACCTCAAGGACATGGTGCTCTACCGGTTCGGGTCGACGGGCGTCGTGCAGGTGCTCTCCAAGGCTGCGGAGATCCTGGGCCTCGTCCCGATATTCCCGGTGCGCAACACCACCTCCTTCAGCTCCGGCGCCGCCGAATCCAAATTCGTCTTCCGGGACTGCGTGCTGGTCAAGAAGGGCACGACGGTGGGGGAGGCGGCGCGCAAGGTCATGGGCGACGCACCCATCGCGTACATTGAGGGCGCGGGAGGCCAGAGAGTGGCGGAGGACGACCTCGTCGCGGTCGGGAAAAACGATGTAAGCACCCGCTCTCTTCCCTGATGCCTCACCCTTGTTGTCAACGGATTAGCTAACAGCTCAACAGATCCTGTCGTTCAAAGTCGGAAGAGCTTGATGGGAGGAGCGCGGAAATCTCCGCATTAATCGATGCGGTGCTTATTTCGCCTCCGCCCCTATTCTAGAAGAAACCGGGTGATTATGAACCCAAGAGAAGATGGGGTTCGTCGCAAATCGTGAAACAATCTCAATAAAGTTGACGGCGGGTACTCCGGGACCCTTTAGCCAGGTGGCCATGCAAGGCGAAATCACCAGGGTCAAACAAATGCAAATGCAAGGGTGGCATCGAAAGTAACAAAATGAAAGATCCAAACCTCATCCCTCTTAAGAGACCGAGATCCTGAGTCATTGCGGCGATGGATCGACCGTAGTGAGCTCTTCGCGTTCGCGGTCCGCGCCCACCGCGATTCTTTCCTCTTGAATCCTCCCATTGTGGTTACGTTCTGCGGCCTGCGCCTGGCTTGTAATTAATTCAGCGGCAGGGGCCCTGCGCCAGCGCCCATCAGCCTCTGTCCGCCAGCGACGTTTTCGGCTTCGCGCCGAAATCGAGACCCGCTATGCCGAGCTTCTGCGTACGCGTCTTTCGGGATCCCGCCTGACTCTTTGGTCGTAGTGCTTTTACGGATACCTTGCCTAAAAAAAGATTGAGCAAGGCATATTGCAAAAGCGGATGCAGATGGGGGCCGTTTGCTGCCCTTCACAATAACGGCAATTAACAAGACAACAAGGTTTAACTTCTCAGCTCACAAATTGATTGCCTGAGCGCACGCATAGCAGAAAACTGAAAATTAAGCTCCTCAGTAGCGATGCAGCATCGGCTGCTTCGGTTCCGATCTAGAACCCATTGTGACCAGAGCTCGGCGTTTTAATGCGGGAAACATGACATCACACGGATCGCCAGCAGTGCCAATGTCACAGCGGGGAAAATTGACTCCTGTCCGGCATGGGTGGCCTCTGACGTTGTCATGCGACACACCCGGACGGCCAGCAATCTTGTCACACTTGCCGGCGACAAATCACGACGTCTTGTAGGACAAAAAGTAGTTTTGAAGAGATTTGATATGTAGGGTATCGAATTAAGCATGCTATACACAGCACCAGTCTCCCATCTCCCTTCCCAGCCTTGGATGCTTGCCCAAAACAAAATCGTTTCGAAAAGTCGCATGCCGCAAGTAAGAAGTAACGTGAGAAAAGCCCGTGAATTGAACCGCCAGAAAAAGGAGAGAGGCCGTTGCTGTGTCGTTGTCGTAAAAACAGTTTGGTGAGGTTGGGGAAATAGCCAAACCTGCAGGAGAGCAGAGAATCCCTGCTGATGGTGCAGGAGGATCCCCCAGTATTGCCGGATGGGACGGAAGCTAAGGTCGCTGGATTGCCCCGCCACCGCAGACGCCGCTACCCTCCTCGAAGCGGTTGGGTAGCACAACCTTTAGAAAGTTGAGTTCATGCCGCTTCGTTTACGGGTCGTCGAGCCTTCTCGGATGGACAGTTGCGGCCGTGGTATATCAGCAACGAGACGCTTAGTACTTCAGGATAATGTACAGCGCGTGGATGATACCGGGCAGGTAACCTGCGATTGTTAGCGAAAGGCATATGGGATGAGTGGCAGCAAAGCCTACCGAGGATGGTCAACAGGATGTTGATGAAGAAGTCGGCACCGCATCCACGCTCGAGGAAGACACCAACGGGCGGCAGGATGATGGCAAGAATAATCTTGCAGATATCGGAAGCGGTGAAAGGCATCTTTGTGGAAATTTGTGAGTTGTTTTGGTGTTTGGTTGTTTGCGTGTAGTAGTTCGCGACGGGATCTCGAAGTCTTGGAGTGTGTGTTGACGAGGTAAGTTTGCTGTTTGATGATGGGAGCAAGAAAGAGCCGTGAGTGGGCTGGGGACGAGATGGTTAAATAGAAGGATTAGAGAGCAACTGCCAACAGGGAAACCACGACCCAGTGCAGACTCAGGAAAAGGCAAGGCCGAGCTCAGAGTGATGTGATGTGGGCTTACATGGGGCACCCCTTCCCGCTCTACCTCGCGTCTGACAAGGGACAAGCAAGTCGCAAGTGCCAGGCGAGCAAGGCCTGGAAAGAACCCAAGCACCCAAGCACCCAAGCAACCCAAGCGCAGCATCCCAAGACGGGCCAACAGGCATGCGTGGTCTGGTCCATTGCCGCGAGGGCTTGGGGTGTGGTATGAGTTAGGGCATGCGTCATCGACTCATTCCCGGTTTGCTGCGGCAGGAATAAGGCACATTCGGTAGTGTACGCAGTTACATGCGCTTGACTTTCCTGGAGGGGAAAGATGGGATGGCTTCTCTGTGCCGTGTGTTGCGGACAAGCCGCACCAGCGCCGACCCACTTTTCCTTTTCCCTCTTCGCAATGACCTAGACTCTTCTTTTTCCCACTCTCTGTCTGTCTCCGAGTCTTTTGCGTAAAGCTAGGACCCCGAGCGGGGCCGTTCTATCCTTTTACGACGTATCGCCGTACTGGGCACGGCACCTGAACACCTCCTCTCCTGCCTTGTGCTGCTGTCATGCCTCTTGCTGTCTTACGCCTGCTCCTTAATCATGCTCGCTGCCAGGTTTCTCGAATTGCATCGACGATATGCCGTTTTTGGCGAGACTTCCCTCACAGCCGAGTAAACTTCCTTGCGTCGTTCGCTCGTGCACTCTCCGGCTTCAATGTAGAATGTTACTTTGCCACGGTACCTCATTCCCGATCTATCTTCGTTAGATCGAGCCTCATTGCGCGTCGTCCTTCCCACCCCCTCTGCCCAGTCTTTCCAGCCGTCATTCAGGACTGGGATCCAGCACGGCCAGTCCGGGCTACCTCCAGAGAAGCGTGCACAGACTGCTGCTTGCTTTTCGATTCAACCATGCTTGCTTTGCTTCATGTACCTCAGCACCTGAGCTGCGCGAACTCTTTTCGGTGGACGCGGTAAAGGTGGGTGCTACGTCATTAGCCGAGCCCTTGCTAGCGTCGTTTGTGGAACCCGCTCTTCTTTAATTTTGATCATTCCGCCCACCGTCACCCACACAGAATAGCTAGAAGCAGTCAGGGGACACCCTAGGTCCCCATCGATCTGCGGTGATGAGCCACACACGCCACACCCACAGAGCTGAGTGATGGCGCAAGAGTGACGACCCAGCCACAGACACGCTCCTGGGGCAGCCTGTCTTGTCGTTGTCCAGTCTCTCTTCACGTTCAAGGTTAATGCTACTATTTCTCCAGCGGACATCGGCCCGTCTGCGCTGGCCTGCGGAGAAGAACGCAAGACATGGTGATCAAAGTGTTTCTCCACCTGAAGGATTCCTTCTTTCCTATTGATCTTTCCTCCCTGAAACCCCCGAAAACTTGTCGGTGTCTGTCTCACCAATGGACCCCAAGTCCCCCCTTGACCAATGACGCAAGGGATCCGGTCATGCCCGGCGGCAAGAAGGCCAAGTCGGTTCGGCAGCTGGCAGGGCTGGGACGGAGACGCGGCCTGTCTCCGCTTTGTAACTGGGACACACGGACGAAGACCTCAGACCCTCGACGTCGTGCACGTCGTGGAGTTGGTAGGGCTGGGCCGGACTGACAAGGCTGGTTGTTGTGGCTGGAGTTGTGAGGTGTGCCACGGCGGATATCGAGAGCTTTAGCCGCTGCATTCTGGCTACACGCCACGATTGCGCATGCTTGAGGCTCGAGGAGGCGACATTGTCATCGTCACACTCGCGCCTTTAATCAGATCCGAGGCCACGTCTTGGTTTTTGTTTTGTTTCTTGTTTTTGCCGAGCCAAGCGATTGGCAATCAGCTATACACTATTTTACATTGATACTACACGGAAGCCGAGTGTAGCTAACCAAGGGCTAGCTGAGCTGGAGGTATTCTAGACCGCACATGCGTGGCCGAAGCTACTGCCCTCTCAAGTCTTGACTAAAGTCCAAAACAAGGCACGCCTGACCTGAAGAGGTCGGCTAGAAGGGGCGAGACCAAATATTCGTCGGGTAGCCTTTGGAGAGAGTCATGTCCCTGCGCGCCCTCGCGGTCGCTTTTGATGATATCTTGATACAGGTCGTTGCCAGGCATGCCTGAGCAACTTACTCGTCGTCCTCCGCGGGCCCAGTCATCGTCTTGCCGAACGCCAACGTGCCGCCAATCGTTTTGCCGAGAACATAGCCAGCGTAGAGACCGCAGAGAATCGTGACAGGCCACTTCTGCCACTCGCGGTCCCAGTCCAGGGGAATAGGGACTGCGCCGAGCCACGCGCCCATCAGGCCTCCCAGCAGGCCGCCGTATGTCTCGTCCAACGGCGCGGCTGCACTAGCAAGAGCAACCCATGTGCTCGCTTCAACTCCGTGGACGTAAAAGAGTGGGAAGAGCGAAAGGAGTGCGACGTTGGCGGAGCAGAGGAGAGTATGAGGGACGTGCGTCAGAAAAGGGGCTCCGAAGAGGACGAGGACAATGTGTATGGCTGGCGTAACGAGAATAGCAAGAAGGAGCGATAGGAAGATGGCCTGAAGGTCAATCGTTAGAAGCAGGTTCCCCTCTCAAGATGCCAGTGCAACTCACGATAAAGGGGTTAGGCCCCGTGTTCTCAACCTTCTTCTTCTCGCCGGGCCGAGGCTTCCTCGATGGCTTCGCGCTTTGAGATCCAGCCGCGGGCAGACTGATAAAGGCATAGACGACTTGGATCGCAGCGACGATCGGGAGGGAGCTGTACAGAGCTCGGACGGGGTCGGCCACCAATGGACCGAATTGCGCAAGGAACAGTCCCGAGAGAAGCATCGGCTGGACATGTCGGACGACCTGCGCGGCAGGGCTCGTCAGGGCGTGGACAGGGTGCAGTCCATCTTTCGGTTTACCCACGTCGGAGGCGGCCTTTGATGATGGCGTCGACATCGTCACGGGATCGACCAGTGGCATGGTGGGATGAATCGAATCGGTCGGTTTTGGACCCCAAACTCCAAGGTTGGTCGGTCGAGGATACGGGTGAACTTCGTGAGCGGACACCCGGAAGGTCACGGCAGGAAAAATTCCGGAACGGCGCGTCTGGACAGGCGGGCACCGTGCTGGCGGGTCCGTCCGGGTCACATGGCGATAAGAGAAGACGATGCGATAAGCAACCCCGGGTTCTTTAGGCCAGTCAGCTTCTGTAAACCTAACACGATGTCGCGACCAGCGCGCGTACCACCAGAGTACGTTTCTGCACCACACGGTACAGAGTCGCACTGCCAAACTTATCATGTCTTTCTTTGGATCATAGGAACGCATATCCTTGATTCTATCTCCTTTTTCGGGATCCGAAGGACTAACATCTGTCGACTTCGGATCAAGGTAAGCTGTCAATCTTTCCCCGGATTCACCCTCGCAGACGCACCCAGCTGGTTGGGGCCGATGGTTCGATAGCTGGACGAGATGGTCAGCAGTGGCGATCATTTCATTCGCTAGGATTCCAGGCCCCTGGGTGCACCCAATCAGCATACCGAGCCGGTGGCTCCCGTCAGACCACATCACCCCATTTATGTTGGCAGTCGTCAGGAAACTGCTTGAAAACGCACGATTGCCCGTCGACTGTTTTTCCTGCTGGTGGGATTCCAGCATTTGCAAAGTCGAAGCCGGGCTTTGCGGCCACCCCAATTCAAGCAGCGCGCTGCGCCTGCCCGCCCGCGGCTGGCGCCTATTGGGCGAGGCACTCCTGTCATTCGCACTGCTGCAGAAAAACCCTTGGCCCTGGCTTTTTGGGATCCGTTTGGAAATGGGATGGCATGATCCTGACCCGGCCTGGATTGGAAGCCTCGTCCGTTTCCCGCCCAGACACGGCAATCTTACGGGCAAAGCTGCCCGCCCATCTGCCCACAATAGGTGTTTGCCGTTGGAAATCCCGGAATAGTTTGTCAAGATTCACAGATCTCGTAGACATGCGGCCGGAAGGCACCATTTTGTTCTTGATATAAGATCCGGGGCAGCTTCCCGTCTGTTGTGCATCCGTTCCTATCCTCATCACCATCACGCATCAACAACATCAAAGAGCCTCTCAACTCAACCACTGAATCCAATCTCCACTACATCTTTTCTACGAGTGTATTGCAACAGCTTCACTCCCCTCAATCAACCACCAAGGTCTCTACTTGACTTCCACACAAAAAACCAACCCTCCAACCACCACTCGAAATGTCTCCCGCCTTCGCTGCCCGCAACGCTGCCCGCTTCGCCGTCCAGCGCAGACAATTCTCCCTCCTCCATAACATGCGCAACGTCGCTCGCTCCTTCGAGCCCCATCCCTTCCAAAGAATGTCCCAGTCTGGGGTTCACGCAAAGCCCTACTATGGTGCCATGATCAAGAAGCGTCTTGGTACTGCGGCACTGTAAGACACACCAGCAATATCGCAGCGTATTTGAACGCAAAAGGCTAACACTGCATCGCATAGCTTCTTCCCCACTGCCATCGTCATTCTTGGCTGGCCCTACGTCAGCTACAAGGCTTTCGACGGCCGCATCTGAGCAGCCTTCTTTAGAGCCGTTACTCACTACGGAATATTGGCAACGACGAAACAGGAATCGGTAGCTAGATTTGGAAATTTGGATAATATCACGGAGATACCTGTACATCTCTCAAGCATCTTAAGGCGTTTGGGGGGCTTCTTGGATACAGCATCGGTAGAAGTTCATGCGGACCATGCATAATTTACTTTGTTCGAACAACGGCCCATATGGGAGTCTGCTTCCCCGTGAATGATCGTATTACTCGCCGAGAAGACTTTAGAATTATCGACTTCTGTAAAAGCCGTATGTGATTCCTTGATGCTATCATTGTCTTGCTGTGCATTAGGGGTATGTTCTGCCTCACTTACAAGACTTCCCAGAGACCCTAGGTGGCCTGTGCACGGCAGCTCCGAGTCGCGCTACTCCACTCCCGTCCTAGTAATTCGCGCCCCTGCAGCTACCCGGACGGGAACCGCGTCGTGTTGAAGCTGGCCCTCCAACTCTGACCACCACTTAACAAAACTTCGTATCCCAAGCCGAGCCTGACGACCACGACTGCGACGATACCTGACGTCTGGGTGCTAGAGAACTTATTCGAGCTAGACGACAACCTTCTTTCGATTGTAAACTGGCCATCTGCCCACGAACCACCCCCACTCACGGTCACCGCCAGACCAACAAACAAAGGGGTTTCCGCCGCGCAACGCACCACCAGCGACGAGTCAAAATAAACGGAGGAGGCCAGCCGAAAATTTGATCTTCGAATGCATCTCGCAATATGACGGATTCTCTGCACAACGCGCCCATTGTACTGGACAATGGCTCCGGCACGATCCGCGCCGGTTTCGCAGGAGATGACCTACCAAAGTGCTACTTCCCCTCGTTCGTCGGCCGTCCTAAGCACCTGAGAGTGCTGGCCGGTGCGCTCGAAGGCGAAGTGTTTATCGGGCAGAAGGCGGCGACGGAGCTCCGGGGCCTGTTGAAGATCAGGTACCCGCTGGAGCACGGCATCGTCACGGACTGGGATGATATGGAGAAGATCTGGGAATACGTCTACGGCGAGGGGCTCAAGACGCTCAGTGAAGAGGTTCGTCTGGCACTGACGGCTTCATGAGGTGCAAGCCACGGAAAGTGTTCAGATACTAATCTGTCTACAGCATCCCGTCCTCTTGACCGAACCACCCCTCAACCCTCGCAGCAACCGTGATACCGCCGCCCAGATTCTCTTCGAAACCTTCAACGTCCCCGCGCTGTACACATCAATCCAGGCTGTGCTGTCATTATACGCTAGCGGGCGGACGACGGGTATCGTCCTTGACTCGGGAGACGGCGTGTCGCACGCGGTGCCGGTATATGAGGGTTTCGCCATGCCGAGCAGCATAAGGCGGATAGACGTGGCCGGACGCGACGTGACGGAGTACATGCAGATGCTGTTGCGCAAGAGCGGCTATGTTTTCCATACGAGCGCCGAGAAGGAAGTTGTGAGGCTCATCAAGGAGTCTGTCACTTACGTCGCGCACGACCCGAGGAAAGAGGAGAAGGAGTGGGCCAACAGGACGGACCCGGCCAAAGGCGTGGAATACGTCCTCCCGGATGGACACAAGCTCAAGGTAAGCCTACGGACTCCGGAAGGATAGGGAAAGTCCGGCTCATCAGCTATCACAGATCGGCGCGGAACGCTTCAGGGCACCGGAAATCCTCTTCGACCCCGAGATCATCGGGCTCGAGTACCCCGGTGTCCACCAGATCGTCGTCGACGCCATCAACAGGACTGATCTTGACCTGCGCAAGTCGCTCTACAGCAACATTGTGCTCTCTGGCGGTAGCACGCTGACCAGAGGTTTCGGTGACCGTTTGCTGACGGAGCTGCAACGGCTGGCTGTCAAGGACATGAGGATAAAGATCTTTGCGCCGCCCGAGCGCAAGTACTCCACGTGGATCGGAGGAAGTATCCTGGCCGGTCTCAGCACTTTCCGCAAGGTGGGTTTCTTTGCCATGCTTCGTGAGGTGAAGATTAGGACGCTGACTCGGAGACACAGATGTGGGTGAGCATCGATGATTGGCACGAGAACCCGGAGATCATTCACACCAAGCTCACGTGAGACGGCTTCTCCTTTATGGTTGTATTGATGAAGGGGTTTCTTGATGGCGTTTCCTCGGCTTGTCGACGTTGATGGATTTAGAGCTGGTTTCATCAACCTCTGCGTCAATGACACGGGGCAACCAGATGATTGTCCAGGAGCTTAGACGTCGTGAATTGAGCGCGCGCGCGCGTGAGAGAGAGAGAGAGAGAGAGAGCGGACTGGCTAGATTTGAGATTACCCCGAAAATAAGACGGCCTACGCAGGGCCGGTGTTGTAGGCAAAGGCAGCATGTTGAGGTAATGAGTCAGCTAGAAAGTTGAGAATGATACCCAAATCTGTTGTCTCGTTGACATGTGCGTTTTGACAAGAGTCTATTCGTGAGCTAGGATGACCACGAGTGGTCCAGGGTGTTGAGCCTGGTGCTTTCTTTGTCTGCCGGGAACCAGGGAGCGTTCGTATCAGAACATTGCTTTTTCCTCGGACTCGCAACCTTTCTAGACGCAACCTTATCTGTTTGTCTCACCACCTTGGCGCCGATGAACTTGCTTGCTTTTTCTGTCTTATCTCGGGAATTTTGCTTCTGGCTACTTGCACCATATCTCGAGTTTCTTCTATCAGTCGTCGGCCACGTCGGGGGGGGGGGGGGCATGCGAGGAACAGCTCCCGCTCGAGCCAATGCGGCGGCTTCTCCGGTCGACTCGGGGCATCAGGCCGGATACGCGAGTGGAGATGTTCGTGCGTATCCGGCGTCACAACGAGGCGGACATCGATGCTTTTGTTTTTGTTGCGGGCGTCGAGACGAGAGCACGAGGGCCTGTTCATTGAGACGGATTACACGAACCAAAATACCCCGGCTGGAAGGCCTGTTCTGTCTGGCCAGTCCCGTCTGGTCCTCGAAGCAGGGAGATCAGGACGAGACGGACGGGCCTTGTCCATGATTTGTAGTCGACAATGCTTGGAGCCGCAAGAGCCCTTCTGTCTCTGCGATTCTTTTTCATCGTTTTTCGATAATCGCGTCATCTGCCTTGTTTGGTTTGTCCCTCCGTGCCGTCTATGTGTTTCCCGCGATGTTTTTTTTCTTCTTCCAACCCAGTATGCCACATTACACTACTCTTCGAAAACACGCTAGCCCAGTTACAACGAAGTCCACACGTTGCTAGAATCCCATGTAGACAAAAGCCCCGGAGGCTGATGCGGGCTCACGTGTTACATGTAGATAAGCAATGGGCTGAATTGCTAAATGAACGAGAGTTACACATGTCAAAATAACAACGTTGAAGTTTGAAACATTTCATATTCAAGAGAGGCCATCCTATAGATGGCTCCTAACCAACTTTGCTGAACAACCAGATATCTGGGGGTATTGTGTCCGTTCGCTCGCTCGCATGTCATGTCCACCAGAAACAAACGCCCATATTTCCGCAATGCTCCCTCTCTCTCTTTGCAATGTAGTGTTGCAGAGGAGAGACCCTCTGGAATCTACCAGCCAGAGTTCCCGAGAACCGCTTGTCATTGTTTGCTCTGAGGCACCCCACTCCCCGCCATACCCAACTCGCTGAAAATCCCATTTGCCGTGATGAAATATGACCCCGTGCTATTTTTTTTTGGTTTCCATAAAACGCCGTCCCAGTCCTTTGGGGATTAATGAAGTGGTGAAACTTTTGGTACAAAAAAACGCTCGTGTGTGTGTGTGTGTGTGGTTGTTCGATGAGATCCTCAGTTCGCCTTGGAGGTGACGCGGCGCCAGAAGCTGCCGCCGCGCTCCTTCAGCGACTTGAGCGAGGACGCGTCCGACAAAGACGCCGACGACCCCTCGCTAAGGACGGAGGAGCGTCCGAGTTCTTGCGCATGACGTTGCCGGCGCCGCCGATGCCGACGTGGCCGACGGAGGCGCGGTCGCGGATCTCCTGGCGGTCAAAGTCCTCGTCGAAACTGCGGACGGGACGCTCCTGCGCCGTGTGACGGTTGCCCGCGCCGCCGATGCCCGAGTAGAAGCGGCGGGGTCCGTTGACGACGGCGGGCGTTGGTGCGGGCTTGAGGGGCGTGGCTACGCCGGCGGCGGGGGTCGTCACGGGCGCGCGGAAGATGTTGCCAGCGCCGCCGCGTCCCGAGTAGATGTAGGTGTTTGGTGCCACGGTTGGGTGAGGCTCGGTGAAGAAGATCTGGGAAGGCATTTTGTGGTTTGATGACGGTGATGTTGTATGTTGGTGTTGAGTTGTGGGGGGGGTTGAGGTGTAAGTGAGATGTCAACTGCAAGTGTCGTCTGAACTCTCAGGTAAAAAGCTTGTGTAAAGCCAACAGGTGTGCGCGTGTGCCTTGTATGTCTTAGATGTGTCAATGATGGGGAAGGGAGACCCTCGTTGGAGGCGGACGAGAGGAGGTCAAGGTTATTATAGGTAATGTCGTTGAGAGGGAGGAGAGGGGTGGTGGTGGAGGGTTAGTCTGGCCAAGTGGGAGGAGCCATGAGACAGAAACGAACGGGTTTTGCAATGTCCTCCTGACATGCACAAGTTTCCCCCATGGCTGAGTGACGGCGTTGCGCTCGCAGAGCGGCGTGAGAAAACAGAGCAAGAGGGACAAAGGGTACGTAGCTACGTACACACCGATATGCAAGGATCTAGTGCTGGTCAAGCTAAGAAAGAATTAAGAGGGAAAAAAAAGAGAGAAAAAACAGACTAGAGCCCACTATGGAAAAGTTTTGGCTTGCGAGGCGGCTCTCGAGCAGAAAAACTGGAGTGGGAAGACGGGTCTTGGTCGCAAAGACGAAGGGGGGGGAAAAAACTAGCACAGTCCCGAGGCCCCAAAGCAACGGGAGCCGAGCTAGCTTAGGCCCCCAGCCGATGGGTAGCTTGTTTTGCTGAGCCTTTTTCTCTGAGATGTCATGATGCAGACGAGACTTTTGCATATCCATGAGGGTGTGAGACAGGGTCCATGTCAGAGGCATGTTGCATATGCCGTCTGCCTCTCTGGGTAGCCTTTCAGCTTCCCTCCCTTGTCATTGATCGAGTTGTCATCATTGCTCACGCAACATGTTTGTTGCCGGACATGGCAAGCTGCCTTGTCGACAATAAGAAAAGTTGCCAAGTTGGACGTTGACTATTGTTGGTTTTTCTGATAAGGACAGCAGAAAAGCAAACGCATCCTGCCCAATTCACCATGTCCAAGCATCGGGCAAGTCCGTGCAGTACATTCGGCAACCTCGAGCTCTTCTTTCGTCGTCGTCTTTCCATCCTCGCCCTCTCCACTTGCTCAAATTCTTCGGTGGTCCGCGTGACTCCTCGACCCCCCAAGGGGCGCCAACGGGTTTTGCATCACGCGGGCCTTGTGGCCCTCGGGCAAACAAGAGCTGCTAAATTCTCGCTGGCAAAGACGCCATTCTGGAGCAATCGATGGGGTAACGCTTTGCTAACAGATTGCCGCTTTCGGCCGTAGCGCCAGCCCTGGGGGCCCTCTCATGGGCTGGAACTGGGTAGGGGCCACCTGGGCAGCTGGGGAAGAGATGGGGCTAATGCAAGGAACGTGGAACGTGCTGGAGTGGCTGCGAAAGCTGTGTGTTTTTAACATTTTGGCGGTTGGCAAGCAGAGTTTTTTTCCCGCTTTCCTCCTGCCGTGGCCTGGAGAGTGCTGATCTTGATCGCTGCCGGCATGTTTGCTCTCTCGTCACTTGGGGGCTCTTGGGGGCCTACGAAGCTCATCCCTGCTAGGGCCAACAGCTAGGCCAGCCGCCGACGACGTCAAGAGCCCGGCCTCCACCCCCTTGGCGTCGACCACTCATTGATTTCCTGGGGGTAATGGAAATCTGTTTGCCGCGTCTGCGATGGTCACCGGACCTCTCTGACCCCATGTCTGATGCCACGAATCCGTTGCAGGTTGAGAGACTCGACAAACACACACTGTCACGTTCTCGGTTCGAGGAGGTATGGGACAAACGTGCACGTTGGCCGGACGGCGGTTCGTCGCTTTGCTTCGCCTGACGCTAGTTGCTTGTCGCATTTCGTCATCCTGTCCTGCTTGACGAGACGAGCGTTGCTCTGACTTGTCGAGAGAGAGGTCGACATGTCGACGGCTGCCGGGACCGGGTCGAGGACGATAGAGACCGCGGCCCTCATGTTGGACGAACGGCGGGTCTTGGAGGTAACTACAGGACGTTGGGTGACGACAACCGCCGACTACGGTTCACGGCTCTCGAGTCCCCACGGTTACTTGCATCTATTCGTCTGTTCATCAACCACGACCGCGGCGATTGACGAAGCAAGCGGAGACGGCGCGGCCCGCGAGGCCATCCTTCGAGCTGGTTCTCCAAGCATCTCATCGCCGGAGATATGCCTCCTTCGATCTCACCGTCTCAGTTCAAGCAAACCGTCCTCCAGGTCCTCGGCAAAAGCCACAACGCCATCGCCACCTCGACTTGTACAACTGAAGAGACCGGCGTCATCCTCTATCTCGGATCGCGTCTGTATTACGTACAAACCCGTACCTTTCCCCGGACGCCTAGGAACGCCTTCGTCCAACCCCTTCGCACTACCCCGCATTCCTACCCCTTCCTGAAAGAGGCGAAAACCCCGGACTTTTGATGGTGCCATCCGATCACAAGCCCTCCCGAGGGGAGGAGGGAGACAGGGAAGGGACGGGTCCCATTCATTAGGTAATTGGTGAGTTCCCTCAGGCTGAGCGCCCGCAGCAACGTGGTTGAAACCGTCCGACGGGAACATCCTCCCCGGGTGCTTGTGGGTGGTGTCGAGGGGCTTTATGGATCTTTCGGTCGTTTCAACGTCCTGCTGGATGGTGACGATGCGACTGGTGTGTCGGCGTGCAGGGGAACATTCTCTTACTCTTACGTGTGCGGCCTGAGCAGAGCTACTGCCCGTCCGCCAGTGCCGATTCTGCACGGCTGCACGGCCGTGCCCTGGTTTTCCAACAGATGACCGACCTCGGGCGCCTTCATCGGCATGTCGGACCGCTCGTGGAGGGACATCTGACGAGGATTTTCGACACCTAACGTACGTTTTCACCGCCGATGAGACGGTTTCATCAACGAGCTGGGCACCTGAAAGGTTCATTCGACGCCTTTCTGCTAGCTACCTAGGCCCACACTCTCATTCTAATCACGTTCAGGCCGTGATGCAACTGTTGCACTCTGTCGAGAACGACACTATCGAATTTGTGCCTGCATGGAATCTTTGAACAGGGGGGGGGGGGTTGCTGTTTATTCACTGCAGATCTCAGAGCTTTGATCGAAGGCCACTCATCCGGGGACCATGTCCCATGAAAAAGGGGCATGTGCAGCGGTTTCAACACTGGATCAGCCCTTGGGCACGTATTGTTTCCGTGAAACTGTTGTTGGGGACACAATTTTGCCTCACCTACTCGTTGACGGCCTGCGGTCACATCTCTGTAGCTGGTATGTCAAGCCACGCTCCCAGTTCGTGTTGAGGCTCCCGTCAGTACATCCACCCGTCTGTCCGCCCAGCTCGTGTGGTTGCACAAAACCGCAGTCGATGTGAATGCCTACACCAGCAACCTATCCACACTATCGTGTGCTTTATACTAGCTGACTACTGGGATCCGCTACTGGCTAAAATGCTATTGTTGGGTTATACTTATTGGGATCAAACCTCGGCACCGAGTGAGATGCACCAAACTACCTTTCAAGGGCTTGATCACTAAAACAAAACCATCAACCAACTGCTGAATCAAGACCCGCATACTAACTAGCAGTTTCAAACATTGATTTACCATTATTTTGGTCTTTCAGAACGTTGCCCTTCCTCTTTTGTGGTCTGACCTTGGGTGGGCCACAATGAACTCCGAAGTAAAAGTGAAGTCCGGGTTACGTGTGTCTGTCCGACCATACCTCACCGTCCGCCAGTCTGACCTAGGTGCCAAATTAGGGGTTGATTTGCCTCTCGCTGTCAGCAAGCGACCAGGGACCATGGACGAGGGCCTACCAGAAAGCATTGGAATAGCGCGGGGATCCAGTGGCGCTTACGGCGGCAAAATTCGACTGCAGCTTGCGAGTTGTTTTCTCGTCCTCTTTCCGACTCCGATCTTGTCGTATAAACAATACATCACAATAAACGACACCTCGCTCACTGCATCATGACAAATGCGTCATCGGCGAGGCCCATGAGCGGAAAGGATGCTGGCCCGAGACCGCGGTCACTGGGTCACTGACCAGATTGTAAATCACCGAGTCCAACAAGCAATGGGCGGGCATACTGATAACAGAGAAGAGCAGGAATGTATTTTCCGAAGAGTGTTTTGAAGCGGCAACCGTTAAAAACCATCGGCGCCTCCTGCCGGCATGAGCTCATGCTGCCTTGAGCTCATTTTTCTTCTTCCTGGTCACTAGAGCTGGAAGGGTGTAGTCACGTTTTCTACAATACCTCCGAGCCCATCGACGAGGCAAAGGGAAGTAACTAGTACCGAAAAAAAAAGCCTACTATAAGCCAGGACATACACTGCAATAGACCTACGGCGACAGGATAGCTGTGCCATGTGCTTCCTGAACCCAATGATGACTTGCCCAGGGTCAGCGACTGGAGCATCGTCTTGAGCCATGGATTCCAACTAATTCGCAGCCAGGGGGAAACAATCGCTCGGAGCCCAGACATTGTTACTGCAATAGCGGTTGATTCAAGTTTTCAACACGTCCCTCCTCTCTTTCATCGTTTCTGTCCTCTGACTCTCCATCACACCTTGCCCTTCATGTTTCCGCAAGAAACATGGCCCCCCCTTAAAACTTATGGTACTTGCCATCGACAAAAGTAACGGTCGAGGGCAGACCTCGCCACCCTCCGCAAGCTCCAGATAGAACTTGCCGGTGGACTCGGCATCGGGGACCTGGCCGATGCTGCTCCCATCGGTCTTTCGCTCGTCGGTGTAGAAGAACCTGCGGCAATCAATCAGCAATTGTCCAAGAACGGTGGCAGTCGAGAGCAGGTGGGGAAAGAGGGGATGAAGGGAAGGGGGGGCGCCAGACTCACCTCCAACCCTTCTTCTCCTTATACGCCGCATCGGCGACACTAAGCCAAGACCAAGCCGCGTTCTTCCCGATCCCCAGCGTAGCCAGCATCGGCACCGGGAGCGGGATCGAATTCAACAAGTTCCCGGTATAAATGAACCGCCCCTTCTTCCCCTCCTCCCCTTCGCTCTCCCACCCTTTTACGGCCTCGCCCGCGGCGATCCACGCCCCGGAATTCATCAGCTTCAGATCCGCTTCGACCCGCTCCACGGGCAGGCTGAACATGTTCTCGGCGTCGGGGGGCGGCGTCAGCGCCGCGGCGTGTACACCACCACCCGCGGCGGCTTGCCGAAGTGCCTCGTGACCTGGGAGAAGACGTCGCGGACTTGCGCGGGGTCGGACAGGTCGGCGCGGATGCGGAGGTGGCCCGTTTCCGGGTCGGTGGACGGAGGTGTGGGGAAGCTTCGGGTGACGAGGGCGACGGAGTAGCCCGCCGCGCCGAAGCGGGCGGCGACGCCGGCGCCGATGTTACGGCCTGCGCCGAGGACGAGGATGACGGGGGCCATGGTCTCTGGTCGAGTTGTTTCGAAGAAGAAAAAAAATTCGGCCAAGGCGTTCTTGCTGGAGACCTTTCAGGTGAAGAGCTCTCGAAGGTCGAGGGTGTATGACTATTGGGGGAACAATGAGACGATGGGCTTTGTGGCGATGATGATGGCGACCAGGAGAGATGAGATGCGATGCGCCGTCTTCTTGCAACCCGATAATCCCAACGGCCGTCTATGCTCTTATGTACTTGTCTCGCCAGTTCCTTCTCCTGATCACCCAATCGCCGTAATCAACAAGCCTCTCTCCCCACGATGCCCAAGCCAAACCGAACCTGTGTACTCGTCCGAGCGAAACCCCGAAGCCTGGGGTGGCACACGCAGATTGATAAGCATTCAATCCGCTGCGTGTGCGCAGACCAATCAGCCCAACAACAGCGGAAACATGCAGTCTGCCAAATTCACCGAGAGCGGCAGATTCACGCAAAATGTCCGTGTCTCACCGGGGCGGAGAAGAATAATATCCGCCAACTGGCTCCCTCACCTTCATGGCTATCCAAGATTGTGGCGCCTGCTTACCATATACGACTTGCACTAACAACCACCTCCGCAGACCGGATTTCCTCGAAGACCAGATTGAATCAACCTACGGGGTGAGCGCGCGCGTGCCACCATGCCAGTACCGCGCGGGACTTGACTAATCGCCCATGCAAGCCAGTGGCTGATAAATCCAAACACCAAGCCTATCCTCCCTTCCCACCCGTAGAATGCATCATCGTCACAGAAAACAGCCGTCTCGGTCAAAGTTGGCAAGACAGGCGAATGCTCCATTATCCACGACTACTATTACAGTCACCCCGTCCTATGGTATCCTGCGTTCGCGTCTCTCGGCTGCCTTGGAAAAGCACGGCAACCCAATTTCAAGATGTGGTATCAACCAACTTCGCGCGTTCCAAACCCATCCTTTGCCCCAGCCTCGACCAACATTCCTAAATGAGGTCTTGCTGTTCCCACTCGAAAACATCGCTCAAACGCAAAGCCATCAATTGCTTTTCATGTCATCGTTAGGTTGATAGCGAACCAAATCCCCTTCTTCCCCTTCGTGCTTCCTCCGGTTTTTGGTTCGTTGCCGCTTGGCAGATCCTTATCCGCATCTCTATAGCAGATCGCTCATTCTGCATTCAATATGTTCAATGATTATAGCTGATCATGTGGTTCAGGCTGTCCAGAAGCATCAACTCATGTGGCCGTTCTCAGTCGTCCGTTCTGCGCAAACGATACTTGCGGCGAGAAATTCTTCTAAAAGGTATCGGTCTCATTGCTGGCGACGGTGCCGAATGTGTCTGCGTCCAGTTAGAACATGTCTTTGTCAAACCCGGAGATGAAATGCTCACCCCTCTTGCGGCGTCGCTCTTCCCTAGCGGCCTCTTCTTCCGCGCTCTTCGGAGTCATTGATCGGGGCCCGCTGGGCCGACGGGCCGGCATGCCACGGGCTCCGCTGAGGTTGCGGTTCTCCGGCTTAGGGCTGCCGGTGTAGTTGCTAGCCGCATGGGTGCCAGGACCGGTGCCGTAGCCACTCTCTACGCTATTGTAGGGCAGAGGGCTGGTTTTCAAGGCCAAGTTGGAGATGCGCTTCTTGGCAGGTGTGTGCGTCATCTCGTCGATGGGCTCCTTAGGGGGCCTCGGCGGGCCAGCGGGCGACGAGTTGTAGTAGTCACCGCCCGTCGCACCGGATCCATTGCTGTAGCGGTTGCTGTTCTGTGGGAAGCGGTGCAGACTAGTGGCCGAGCGGCCCAGTCTGCAGACTTGGGAGACATTGGCGTGTCATACTCATATACTTGGCTCTCGAGCGTCGCCTTGAACCTCTCAGTCTGTCCTTGACGAGGCTGGGGGGTT